>JAWPHD010015429.1:0-55419 GCA_037043455.1 Cyrtodaria siliqua | reverse complement strand
TATTGACCATGCCGCAGCACTGAAATAAGTGTTTAATGAACAATAGTATAAAAGATTAACTAATATCATTATCTTTCCTATACGAGTTGGATATCAAAATTGAAATATGATATTTAATGAAGATCTTAAAATGACAGAAATGTTAAAAACATAGTTTTGAAAGATACATTGTGTAAAATGTTATATCGTCATGACCATTTTGAATGTTTTGAACAGTTTGTTATTCATTGTTATAAAAGTTTGACATACTATATTGTTATTTGTGTTCTTTCTTCTTCATGTGCTGCTTAAAAAGAACAATCACTTTAATTATCACGTAGTTCACTCGCGAAAATTACTATGTATTTTACTTAATCAAAAAAAGTATGTGGTTTATGTTTGTAATTTTTTTGCGTCTTATATCTTGTATCTAAAGGGTGCACAGTTCCTGAAAAAATAAAAGAAACATTAATATTCAACAAAAAAAGTTGTGCACGCATTTGAGGCAAAATTTGTGCGTTTTTCTGTTTTTTCAATGAATAATCGATGTATCCGAAGAAGATACAGTTGAATTCGTCCAGTCATGTCTTTGAATACTTAACTGAAATGCTTTCAGGGAATCTGTCTCATACTGTTGGTTATTGTGTTATTATCGCATAACATGCGGTGTGAGAGTGTAATAACACCATTCAATATTTTCTATATTCCACTAGTGGTATAACATAACGTTAATGACGTCATGGACGTCACGTTAATGTACGTTTTCTGACGTAATGTGACGTTATAAGTTATGTATTAATAGAATCTAATATTCGATCTTATTCATTATTGAATTTATTAAACTCGTTAGTAAAAATGATATAATGCGAGGCAAGAGCCTCGCATTATCTTGCCTCGCATTATATCATTTTGAGCCTCGCATTATATCTTTTGCCATCTCGTTTAATAAATTCAATAAGAGCCTCGCATTATATCAAAAATAATATAATGCTCGGCAAGAGCCTCGCATTATATCATTTTGAGCCTCGCATTATATCTTTTGCCATCTCGTTTAATAAATTCAATAAGAGCCTCGCATTATATCAAAAATTATATAATGCTCGGCAAGAGCCTCGCATTATATCATTTTGCCCATCTCGTTTAATGAATTCAATAAGAGCCGAGCATTATATCATTTTGCTAACGAGTTTAATAAATTTAATAATGAATAAAAGCCGAGCATTATATTATTTTTGGTAACGAGTTTAATAAATTCAATAATGAATGAGCACTCATGTAAGATCCTCTATATATTAGTATAAATGTAAGGAAAGTATGTATTATTAAATAATATGTTAACAATACGTATGTTGTGGTTTTGTGTTGCACACAGTTTTAGGTTACTTAAATGACGAGTCGGCGTACTGATACACACATGTTGTCAGATTGCTAGGAAGTGTATATATGCATTATGTCAACTTTTTGTTTTTATAACAAAATTGATGACTCATATCTACATGATTATGTATGTGTTTTACTTATATTGCCTATTAATGCGGTCTTGTTTGTCAGAAAATATAACCTGGAGGGAATATATTTATTTATATTGTCCCGTTTTATTGGGATGGCAATAGGGTAAGAGTGCCTTTTTGCCACAGATCTTTCCAAGGCGGTAGCCCTATTTTCAACTGTTTTATGTTTGTGATGTCATATTTTCCCTTTTATTCATCTTTGTAGTTGTGGTTTGTTTCTTTGCGTGTTTGTGGTTGACCCTGATTCTTGAATGCGGCATTTCCTGTTCGACTTGTATATCCATTTTGAAATAAATATTGGTAAAACAGCAGAGGATACGTGTGTCAGTAATAGGCTGTTTACAATGAGACTTCTGCTAAGAGTTGTATGCAATAATGATTGGCATAACTGGAGGTGTGCTGTAATTTCATTTTAGCTTACTGTCATGACGAGAAGTAAGATAAATGTCAATTAAAAGGATATAATTGTCAACAAAACAATAAAAAGTTGTTATTGTGCTTTGCACTCCGTATTACTGTCCTTTTTGTTTGTAACAATAAATACTGAAAATGGGATCTCTTGGAAGCAACAAACACAAAACAAAAGAGAGAGTTTTTTTAGTCTGTTCATGGGAGGCAATATACTTTTGCAACACTTTTCATGTCCCTTAGAACCGACCTACTATTCTATTCTACTTTCAAGCCACAAACAATGCAACAGTTTTCATGTCTCCTAGCACCGGCCTAAGCGATATTCAACTTCAAGCCACAAACAATGCAACACCTTTCATGTCTCCTAGCACCGGCCTAAGCGATATTCTACTTTCAAGCCACAAACAATGGGCTTGGTAAGCCACAAACAATGGGCTTGGCAATCCCAAAAGGCCAGTAAGTAATAACACTACAAGTTTAATTACTTCAAATCAACCGGATGTTCACGCCTGATGCATTCGAAAGGAGTTCTATATAAACGAGTGCTAATCTTTTTTCTTTTATTTAAACTTTTTTTAGTGCAGTTTCCTGTTATGTTTTGGCTGTAACTGTATTCTGGACATGTAATAGATATATTGAATGCATCTCATCCTGCTTTTGACCGTTTAGATATGAATTTCAAAAGTGAAAGTAGACTGGGTATGAATGAGTGAGGGGCTGAAGAAATGTTGACATTTGTCACAGTCTTTGTAAACTTGCTGAACATACTTTCTTATAAGTAACTAACCACCCCCTTTTTTGTTGATTTTTAATAGAATACATTTTATCTTCGTGAAGCAGTAAGTTTCCCAGAATCCATATCAGGTTTGTGTTTTCTACATGTTTTTAAATATAATCAGATACAAAAGGAAGGCTATGGAGAAATTTAAACCTACAGATTTGTAGTCTTGGCGACTTTTTACAGTCGACACACAGCACTAAACAAACGCTAGTGTGAATGTCAATAAATGCTGAAAAGGTGATCCGTTGGAAGCAACAAACACAAACAAGAGAGAACCGTAACAGACTCGGTTTTATAGTCTGCTCATGAGTGGTAATGTAAGGTGCAACAGTTCTGAAGAAGTCTCATATCACTGGCTTAAGTGGTATTCTACTTGAAAGCCATACATACTGGGTTTGATGGTTCCAAAGGACCAGTAAATGATAACACTAATCTGTAGTCGGGGCGATTGAGCAATTTGAAATTCACAATCTGAACAATAAAACTATTTTTAAAAAAAATCCAATAAGAAAGGATGTAACTTCGTAAAAATCAATATAAGAGTTATCTCCCTCTTATTGCGTTTTGTATTTGTAGCAAGTTTCATGTAATTATCTCAAGCGGTATTAAGTTCAAGTCCGGACAATGAAAATAATATTTTCTTTTAAAGCCTGGACAGGAACTGAATCAGAATTGTTACCGATTACACAAAACTTGCCGCGTAAACCTTCTCGCCTCTCACTGCTGCGGGTTCGAATCCCACTGTGAGTTCGAATTGTAAGTGCGGAAGTGTCGATTCTTACGGATGGCGAAAGGTGTACAGTACTGGTAGTGGGTGGTCTGCCTCCACCATAAAAAAATCAATCATCATATATAACCTTACTTGTGTTGAAAATGACGTGAAACACCCAACAAACAAACAAACAAACAAACATAAAACAAAGCTTGCCACGGCACAATGTATTAGGTAGTCTCGGTAAGGCTAGGCACCATGCATATCAGCAGGACCCGTTTATATTACGTCTATCTACAGTCCCTGATATCAGCGACCTCGCTTTATCGCGTAGGCTCACCGATAAGACCGCAGGAGTGATTATAGGGTTACAGTGATGGTAAATTTGGATATATTTTTATTTTTATTATAACACAACTAATATCCGACATGCTGAAAGCTGATCAGTGCATTAACATTATTTATTCACTGTAAGCTCACCGCCAGACAAATGTTGGCTGAAGACCATTACTCAACTGTACACGGTATTAATTGCTAAAATAATCCGATTTATAAAATCGTGTTCCTTTCTCATGGATAGCTGTAATAACGAACAACATGTATTGATTCCAGCACCGTGAGCGTTCAAATTTTGAGCAGAGTACCTTAACCGAAAATAAAAACTGTCTGGGTAATCGTAAGTGTAAGCCATTAAGGAAAATGGTAATAAATTTAAAAATCCACATCGAGATATGTTTTAGCATGCTATATCGTCACGTTAGAAGTAAAAGCAAGGTGATATGAGTGTATGAATAAAGAAGGCACATAGTATTGAGGGGTCAGCGCAAAACTATTGTAACAGTTACTACACATGAATAAAGAAGGAGATACAATAGTTTTGCACTGAACCCTCGATATATGCACTTCATGTCCTTTTTAGTTGTTTCAGGTCGGACAATGAAACATAAAGAACACACCAAATAGAATTAGAAATACTTTTGTAAAAAATGCGCATCAATCTTTTAACATGAAGTAAATAATTAGTGTAATGGGCGCCCTTTGTGTTTTTACAGTGGTTCAACAATACCGTAAGCAGACGGTAAGCTGTCGATAATCTATATTTTTGCAAATATCGCAGTTTTTGTATACAACACTTGAAGTTTATCATGAATACCAAATTGAATAACGTCAATGAATTGCAAAAAATACACATTTGAATTGCGCCTACGATATACCAGCATTTTATTTCCAAATCGTTCATGGGTAACCATTGAAGATAGGGAATTCTTGCCTGACAAGGATATCCGTCATTTTACCAGGGCTTGATATTTCCATCTCACCCGGTAGTACCTCGGTTCCAATAAAAACACTTATACCTCGGGATGGAATTCCCTATCGTCACTGGATACCCATGAAAGATTCTTATATTCGTGTTTTTAAAATTAAAACACTTTAACAATTTAAAAATTTAAAAATTTAACACTTATACCGAGGGTTGGAATTCCCTATCTGAACCGAATACCCATGATATATTCTTTTTCTTGCATATCAGGAACATGTTGTGCGTTGACGCCGCCAGCTACTAACGTTTTGCATGTTTTCCAGCATACCGGATGTTGGTGCGCGCATGACTTTTGTCTTTACCGATAAAGATTATAAGAATCTTTCATGGGTATCCGGTGAAGATAGGGAATTCCAACCCGAGGTATAAGTGTTTTTATCGGAACCGAGGCTCTGCGGAGGTTCCGATTAAAACACTTACACCGAGGGTTGGAATTCCCTATCTGAACCGAATACCCATGATAGATTCTTTTTCTTGCATATTAGAGACATGTTGTGCGTCGACACCGCCAGCTACTAACGTTTTGCATGTTTTCCTGCATACCTGATGTTGGCGCACGTGAATTTTGTCTCGACCCTAGGGTGAGATGAAAATGTCTTGCATACCGGACAAGGATATCCTCATTTTACCGGGGCTAGATATTTCCATCTCACCCTAGGGTCGAGATAAAATTCACGCGCGCCAACTTCCGGTATGCAGGAAAATATGTAAAACGTCAGTAGCTGGCGGCGTCAACGCACAACATGTCTCTGATATGCAAGAAAAGAATCTATCATGGATATTCGGTTCAGATAGGGAATACCAACCCTCGGTATAAGTATTTTAATCGGAACCTCGGCAGAGCCTCAGTTCCGATAAAAAGACTTATACCTCGGGTTGGATTTCCCTATCTTCACCGGATACCCATGAAAGATTCTTATAATCTAGCCCCGGTAAAATGGCGGATATCCTTGTCCAGTATGCAAGTAACGACTTTCCGTCCCCATGTAAAACGTGGATAGTCTTATCCGGTATGCAAGAAAAAACTTGACCTAATACAGCGTATATTATGAATAGAGCGATAACCATGCTCAATATTCAGATGTCACGAGTCTCTTGTGGTAGAATATATACTGAACAAAATAAATTTAGCACATAACATGCATGTCAGTTCCATAGACGACATACAAAGACGTGTATGTTCGAGTTTGACAAAGTGACATGTCCATTAATAATGATACAAAGTCATTGGTAAAAAAGCTGGCGATAAAAATAAAGCAAATATGTTGGGAATATATTTTGAAGGTAATCGAATATCGTTCGAATTTTAATGAAAAGGTGTGACACTATGTCACCAGGGCATTAACAAAAAACAAGTCCGTGCTCCTTACTACTAATAACCTTTAAAACTACCCCCATTTTAATGTCTGATCGTATAGTGGTATATTAATTCTAACAGACTCTACACTCAAACAAATCTCTACATTCTAACAGATTCTACCAGGTCCTAACAGATACTCTTCTCGCTACTCAACCCCACAGTATATACGTGCACGCGCATGAAATCATTTTATTGGATTTCTACACATTTATTCAATTGGTCGTAACAAGGTATCCCCGCCTACGATATACCTGAGTAAGGTAATATAATATATGCTATTTGAGAGGATCATCCCTAATTGTATTGGTCATTTACTATTAAATGCGAGATACTTCTACCACTTGTTATTAAACTATTATTATTACTTATTAAAGGGTCTGGTAGTGTTGCAAAGAGAGGTAATTTTAAAAATTACGTAATTTTGAATGTTTTTTGTTCGAAGCATAACAATCGAGAATAACAATGACAGAATGGGCAATTCTTGTCAATGCCAACCATCAACTTTGTTCAAAGCAATACTGTTTGTATAACTTGTATAACGAAATAAGCTGTTTATATGGGAGTTAATTGTGATACTTCGCTTAGAAAATAATAAAATAACACAATTATGTGAAAATCAAATCCTTACATAGCATTTCTAATAGCTTCAAATAATTATATCAATGTTCATATGTTTAATCTATGTCCCTAGAAAATCGTGCTGAACTGTTTTTGTTCTGTATATGTACGGTGTAGGAAGCCTGCTAATAGTGTGCAGGAAATCGCCTAGCTGTGCGAACCATAGCTCTTATGGTCCTACCTATAGAGCTATGGTAGGTACAGGTTGTAAAAAAACATAAAAGCAATGCTTCTTACAGCTAGAAATCGCCTCGTATACTGTATATAAAGTCATAATGATATGTTATGTACATTGCCCTTCAAGTATATGCTGTTCTTATATTGTGGCCATATGTTATTTTGTAAAAAGCATGTAAAATAAAAATGTGTGTGAACCAAGTTATGTTATACCTATTTATTATACACCTATCAAGGGGCGTCCGTGGCCGAGTGGTTAACGTCTCTGACTTGAAATCACTTGCCCCTCACCCTAGGAATCTTTATGTGAGGAAGCTATCCAGCTGGCTTGCGGAACGTCGGTGGTTCTACCCAGGTGCCCGCCCGTGCACGAAATTGCCCGGAGGGGCACCTGGGGGTCTTCCTCCACCAATGGAAGCTGGAAAGTCGCCATATGACCTTAGCTGTTGGTGCGACTATAAAATCCAATTCAATCAATTCAATTCAATATACCTGTCAATAATTATATACATAATACCTTTATTTTCTTACAGTGGAATACAAAAACCTGTATCACCTCTAGAGGTTTTCTGAATCTGTATCAGTATGCTACTAAAAATAGATTCCGTATCACTATCCTACTTAAAATAGAACAGGGAAATTCCTAATAATGCTCGCATTGACACCAAGGTGCACTATAATGTCAAGACGACGTTACGTCAAACAAACAAAGCAAGTACGTCGCACAAATGAACTTTAACTACACCCCCAAATATATTATCAAAAAATAAGCCTTGAAACATTTAGACACTTTCTTTATAGAAACCTTCCTTATTACATACCTATACATACCTATGCAACAGAACTGTAAATATTTTTAATCATATGTAGGAGGTATACAATAAAAGGATCATTACTAGAGTAGTGTGTTCTTGACGTTTGTATCACCTCTCCGCCTCTCGTGAGATCCTTGATCTGGCATTTACCTATTCTAGGTGATACAAACTTCCAGAACACGCTACTCTAGTAATAATCCTATTATATTATACATATTGTACGGGCCCCAAATTGTATATACTGGACCACCTAGTCGGGCACATGTTGTATCCTACGGACTTGATAAAAACAAATGTGATATTCTAGGATAAGATATTTTTCAGAAAACAACTGTTAAACACGTATACGCGTATGATTTTACAGTTTGCCCTATAGATCTCTGTATACAAACATGGGACCCCGGATCTAGAGCTTATTTCTGAAAAAAAGTCAAATGCCAAGTTCTGTCTTATGGTTTTAAGAAGAATGTTGGACTGTTCTTAGTAAGGTTTTGCCATGATCTTGGATGTCGTGTTGGCCTACTATTAGCACATTTGAAATCCTCTTACCTGAGAATACAAGGCAGTCGTGAAGTATGTATCAAGCATTATAATTACCACCTAGATTTACTAAAGCAGTATCATTTTGACTTTGAACATGCTTCCATAATTAAAAGCAAAAGCACTTCTCAGCAGGGCATATACACCCGTCGTGTCATTTCTTAAGACCTAATATTTTGAAAGGTTTTAACTACAGTCGCAATGACATGTTAAGGCAAGGTTAAATTCCAGGTTAAACATTTGTACAAACGGAAATAATTAAAGAAACAATATATGAACGAAGAGTTATGGGCCTTGTTCAGATGTAGTCATTGGATGATGATGTGTATAATGTTGCATTGTTGTAGGCCTAATACTTTGAATGTTATAAGCCACAGTCACCTGTAAAAAGCGATGTTAAGTTCCAGGTAAAACCTTAATTGCTGGCGTTTTCTATAGATGTCTTCATTGGATCATGCTAAAAATGTGTACAACGTTTCATTGTTGTAGACCTTATACTATACTTTGAAAGTAATTGTCACTGTAAAATTCCCGGTTAAACCGTTTTACAAACGGAAATAATTACAACAAAACAAATTAAAAAAATATGAAGGCGAGAGTGATGGACCTTTTCCAGGAATACGTGCATATAAGGTTTTATTGTTTACTTTGAAAGTTATAAGCGAACATCAGGTGTCAGCAGTAAAGTTAACGGACGGACGGACAGACGGACGGATGGACAACGCCACTACATGATACGTTCATATGGGACAGTATGGGTAGTACATGTACGTGTTTTGGCGTTTTTAAATGTGTTCTTGGTTATTCTTCCAAATATATACTTAACGCCATTAAAAGTGCAAGTTTTTTTATTTTGTGTTTATTTCCAAGATCGATTGTAGTGTTCTGTGCATGTTAGGAATTATCCACATTCCGTATAAATCTGGTGACCGATCAAATTCATGTATTGAAAGAAGTAAAATCTGAATTATGCAATCGATCTTGGAGACATTTTAATCAAAAATAAACACAAAATAAAAACACTTGCACTTTTAATGGCGTTAAATATATTGTTGGTGCAATATAATTAACAATTAGCATTAGACAAAAACAATTTGCTGTAAACTGTTGAAATAACTAGCAATAAAGACCTTTAAAAATGCAAGTTAGGTAGAAAAATGCTCGGGACGTTTTAAAACAATACTGCCTGTGTCTTTTAAAATGACGGTTGAACAAAACTGAAGGGTCACGACATCTGTCGGACAAAGAGGGTTACCTGGAAGAGCGAAATAAACAAAATAAAATTTAGTTGGGAGCAGCAGTTATTAAGCCTGCACAAGTAATCAAAATAAAACATAGGAGTCCGGCTCATGTGCTTTGCCGCTAAATACCAGTTGAAATTGAACAGCAGCCATATCATAGTATAGAACAATACTCTAATGTTCTATTCTATGATATGGCTGCTGGACTCAGATGTCTTCCCAACTCATGTAGGATAATTTTGTTCGATTTCAACTGGTGTTTAGCGACAAAGCACATGAGCCGGACCTCTATGGAATAAAACGTCTAAGCTCTTTAAATAACTCACGATTGCAAGCGAAAAATACGATGTTTTGTGGAATTGATCAGATCAATATGTTCTACAGGGAAAAGTGATTACGTTGGAAAGTACTTTATGTTTGATCCTGGAAGGTTAAAATGAAATAGCTTGTATTACCAATCCGTTCTAATGTCTCATCAAAGGGTCACACAGGAATTAATTCGATTAGCTTGGTAGTCAGGCAATCTAAATATAATGTAAGAATGCACGTGACAGAAGAGAATGTCGAAGTCTCAATCGGAACTGCCTCGTCGGATTCCGTCACTCGAGTACGGAAATTGGCGGAGAGTTCCGATTGATAGTGTCTGTATCGTTATATATTACGTACTATCGTTATATATTACGTTCTTACCAGGGAGCTAGCTCTTATCGTTATATATTACGTACTTACCAGGGAGCTATGATGCGTCCTATTTAGAAAATGGATAGGGTATGCGGCACGACTCCATCCATTTTCCGGCAAGGTTTCTGACGACATCACGCAATGCCTGCATAAACAAACAACGCAAAAGTTAAATACTACACGATCATGCCATGGATATCATGCCAAGGAGTGTTTCTCTTCTTTTTTACAATCAGGGATTTAGATCTACAGATTTCAAACGCCATGCATACATGAACAGATACACATCAATATACTTTACATAATCTTCCTATCTGAACCAATGAAAAAGCCATAATATCGCGTGACATCTTAAAGGGAATATAGCGACACAACAAATAATCTTTATTATTGAGAGTTCTGGAAAAGGGGGAAAGAATTATACAAATCGGATGATAAACAAATGATAGTTTGAAGGTTCTGATGAAACGGTTATGGAAGCCGCCATTTTAAGAGCTATGACATCACAGTTCTAAATGACCATATATGAAATATTGGTAAATATGCAAATTGACTCATTTATAGGGAAAAAATTAAAGTAACTGTATGAAGAATATGTATAACTAATGGCAATAATGCTTTATATGCCCAGGTAAGGAGTTTACATTCATTTGCAGCGATTTGCTTTTATTTATTTGTAATATGGAACTATGACGTCATAGTTTTCAAAATGTCGGCTCCCATATCCATTTGTACAACATTCAAATGGTCATTTTGTTTGTTTGTCATCCGATTTTGACGATTCTTTCATTTTTTTGCAAGTTTTTCAGAACTTTTCAGAACTCTCAACAAAAGAGCTGTTTGGCTGTGGCGCTACATTCCCTTTAATTAAGGTTAACTACTCTCTCAAAAAATCATTGAGTTTGATAAAAATACATTCAAAAGATTCATAATGAATAGCAAAATGGGGTTATACTATTTTTATTTTCAAAATAAGAAAACGTATAACAAGCTGTTCAAAGTTAAAATTATCATCATTTCTGTCTTTTCCCTTTAAAAAAAGCAAGTGACGTAGTGAATCTTTCCTTCAAACTCTTTTTTTGCTTAAGATGTTAAAGTAAGAAAAATACCATCATTAGGAAGACAAATACATTTGTGATGGGAGTTGTCATAAATGAAACGTATATGCATAAAACTCTTCATGATATTTGTGTTTAAAGTCAGGCAATATTTTGTGAAATTTAGATACATTTCACAGTTTCCTATTTACTTGTTTTTAGGTCTGGGCATGTATTAGAATGACATATTTGTGTTTGTTTTTATGTAATCTATTTTTATGATTTCAAGTAGTAAGCTTAATTGAGTCGGTAAATGAAATGTAAAGTTGAAACAAATCTACCTGTGAACCAGTAAAATTTACAATTAAAGCAGTTTGAATAATATGTTAGATCTTAGAATCTTACGCTTTTAGAACTTCAGAATGTCGCAAGGAATATATTACTATGTTGTCCATAAACTGTATATATGTATTTTAATTTAATATTGTTGCATGTTCGTTATTTCTTGTTTCAATTTCACATTTAGCATGCATTTGATTTTATTATTGACATTTGTTTAACTTGGCATTTATGCGCATATTAACAATGCCCTAAATTACAGATATGATCAAATGACTTTATCAAGTTATATGATTTTGCATTTAGCCTGGTTCCCTGGCCTCCCACAATACTGAGCAAAGCATTGTGGGAGGTCAGGGAATCAGGCTATTTCGCATTTAGGGGGCGGGGCAATCATGAACGCTCGGTCAATACCGTCATTCTTTGAGATCCAGCCTCGTGTGTATCACGACGCTTCGGTATGTTCAAAATCTTGACATTTTGATCGCCGGAAGGCAGCGGCACAGAAAATAGTGCACTGTTGCAATGTAAACAATATGGCTAGCTATGGCCGCTAGCTACACGTGTTGATGTATACTTTGCGTTGGGTGTTTTTTTTTACAATTCAAACGAAGGTTTTATCACTTCTTTCATGTAAATAAACTATTGATGGAGCAATCGGCTGAATAACATTGAAACATTTGAATGTGAATGCAAATTTGTTTTGGCGTAAATCTAAGTCGCGATGACGTAACCAATATGGAAACGTGCAAATTACATTCGAGTAATGCTGCGAAGGTATTGACTGGACATCTAGAAAGAAAACAAGAATTTCAGCGCTTCGGCGCCGTATATATAGATTAGAAATGTAAGGTGAAAAATGTAGAAGTAGTATAGAATCTGAGGCTACCAGCGCAGTTTTTCCTCATGGGTCCAAAAACATAATTCAAAATGTGCTACCCACGGCTCTCAACCCAAGCACACCATCGTTAACAAAAACTGATAAAAATAACTTTCAGTCAGTTAAATAACGATGATATGCTTGTCGTTAGAAGTCTTTAACACATTTTAAATTGCTTATGTAAACCCGCTAGGGAAAACAACGCAGATACCCTCAGTTTCTACTACTCATCAATCTGGTTTATCAATACAGACATAATATTTTGTCTATGCTATAGGCTAGATTATTTTAATCTACCCTCTCCTTTTATAAAATAAAAATAACTAATAACTACATTTGAAGTCATTAAGTAAAGTCAGACGGAACCGAACATTAATCTTCATCATCGCTGTACATATCATACTCTATCATAGAATTTACTTATACTTATACGCTAATGTATCTTGCCCATTATCTAATATGTACCTCTTATCATCATAGGCTGACAAACTTTTCTTGTTTATTATATAGCTGTTAAGGTTGTGCTTTTTTGTTCTAATAGCTTTCATTTCATGGTAACATTATGTTGCTGTAAATAAAACGTTCTTATAGTTATCATGCGTTATATTTTTTTAACAACGCACTTTTTAATACCCTTACATTTCTTTGTACCCGTCTCTATTATCTAATAGGTATGAATATAGTTTACTTCGTAGCCCAACAAATTCAACAATGGGTATTCCACAGTTTCATTTTTCATTTTACCATTAAAGTTTTTATTGTCGTTAAAATGAAATTGAATTTTCGGATCATAATCACTATTATCAAAAAGTTCTCTATCCTTATAAAAATCTGCGTACACATCTTTTGTTTTAATTTCATATAACAACGAGTCAGTATCAGTAAACAAAAATTTAGCTTTCTTACTATAATTATGTGTAATGTAGTTTAATGGAAATCCTACATCAAATATTTTGACAAGTCTAAAATACACATACCAAGATAACAAGGGCGATTTAAAGTTAGTTTTTCTTTTATTCTGTTTATGGCAAATACATTTTCATTGAACATTTCACAAGAAATAAATGAAGGTCTTGCTGCATTCTTTAAAAGAACCTCATCATCATGAGTCAATTTAATATTAACTCTCTTTCTCAAATTGTCCACAGTCATACCAAAAACTGAATTGTTCATTAGTTTAAAGAAACCATTTTCAAAGGCATTCTTAGCGACTGTTCTTTTAGCAGTGTTAAAGTCTATGTATACTTTTAACCACTCTGATTCATCAAACTGTAGTATTCTATGTATTTGTGTTACCTTTAATCCCAACTCTCTTTTATACAGTTTCAAGTTTCTGTAATGCACAACATATTTCTTTTTATCCTTTAGCTTAGTAACAAGTTTGTTAACTTTACTAGGTCCTAAATTAAACTATTCTTTCAAAGTCATACAATAATATGACAACCACTCTTCTTTTATATTTAATCCCTCAGGAGCAAGAGGGTAGTCTTTATGAGAGTCATATAGTTTTCAGGATACTCAAGATTACACTCAGCAATATAGTTTGATTTTCCCTTTTCAATCTTACTGACCCACTTAAAGCTGCCAGTAGGCAGTGGTTGTGACATAGCCCATCCATACAAGTTATTTGCATATAATATATATATATATTATGTATTTACTTTCTCTCTCACTGTCATAGTGTTTCATGTATTTATTGTTAGCCTTTGAATATATATTTGCAATATAACTTATTCCACCTCATAGTCCTTTTCTATAAACAAATATTGATCGATATCAGTTATTAAATCAAGTTAAACTTCAGTCATCGTATATATAGATAAAAAAACGAACAGAAAAGCAGCATTCAAGGACGACAGCCAACCACAAACACACACAGAAACAAAGAACACATTTAAAGATGAATAAAAGGCCAAATAAGACATCACAAACACAAAAGGGTTGACAATAGGGCTACCGCCTTGGAACGGTCAGTGGCAAAAAAGGCCGCTGGGGGTTTAACCGGGTTCTAGGGTGCACCAAACGTTACACTTACCGTACTGTCAACCCAATAAAACTAAGATATGCATCTTAAGCTAATCCAGGACTACTACAGTAGTGGCAATGATCTAATTTGTAATACTCACAACACATCTTTCTAAAGTTTTCAAAAACATCTGCTAGTAACAGCACATCAGTTTTAAGATATGAGACATGATATTATCCCGTGTTTTTAATATTAAATACTTTCCATATTTGTTTCTGAAATATGTTCATAATTTAACTTAGAATAAAAGGTATCTTTATCAGGTAATCGTTTTTCTTTAAAACGTTCAAAGCTATTAATATAATCATAAGGATAAACACCTTTTCTTTTTACTAATTCTAACATTTCACCAGTATACTCTTCTGATGTACACTAAACCAAATTGCTAAGTACCTACCTAAGAATATGTCAATAATATTCTCATTGTTTTGTGTATTTTGAGCTGATTAGAGATACGGTTAAACTGCAAAATAACGAGTGTAAATCGTCTGCTCTGATTGCATGAACATATTTTAAAACTTTTAAGTCAATGTGTTTTCTTAGAAATAAGTTATAACACTTATACAACTGGGTATATAGGATTTTATTAAGTACTTCGAATTACTGAAGCTTTCGATGTTCCTAAAAGATGCCAGTTAAAATTAATTTGACATCATGTTTACTAGCATTACCACTACAAATGCGTTTGCAAAAGAATTTTTTGAAATATTTAATGTTAACGCTGAATTACAGTTACTTGAATTTCAAACAATATTCAATGTAAAGGGAGGTTATTTAAGAATATCCATATTCAATTTTTTTTATAGACGGAGAAACTGCGATAAATGGGTCTAATTTTTATGTTTTTTTTCTATTATTTCGTACCAATTTTAAGAATTGTATATCTTTAAACGATCATTGACTCATGTTATGTGTTTTATCAACACATTTAATGTTTTCATATAAAGGGAGGCTAACTCTCAAAATATGTAACAATTTAAACAAAAAATAAATGTTTAACAAACTATGGGTAAAAAAAAAAAATACTTATCACGTATCTATTCTAAAATATATTTAAAATAAGAAAATTAACAAAAGTGAGTAATTAGGAATTTTGTTCAGTGTATATGTAAATTACGGAATATTTTTTACTAAACTATCAAGTGATGGAGACATCAATTGAAAACTATCAATAAACACCAAATCTTTTCCTAACATAAAAGCCATATACTTTTCCATGTTATTTGGTAGAACATTTATTTGTTTTTTAAACTTTCCCATGTGTTGCATTATAAAATGTGAATCATAACCTCGTAAGTTACGAAACACACACGATTCATGAGCACTTCCTCTAAACGTTCCATTTATGTGACAATGATCTCTAACCAACATGTCTCCAGTCACATACTTTTTGTTACAAATATGGCATTTTTAGATGCCTTCAATTCTTTTCAGTTTTTGTCATTCGATCATCGTCAAATCTTTTTTAAAATGCTGTGACATAGTTTTTCTTCAATATTTTTCTTCTTCTATCATTTTTTCTATAAACTTATAAACAACGTTACGTGAAAAGCAATCAGATTTGTGCTTTTCTAAGACCTTTTCTAATGTAAAGCACTGCAACCATTTTTTATTTGAATGTAATGTTTGATAGACTTTACTTATACAGAAGGGAACGTAGAACATTTTTATTTAGGTCTTGTTGGCGGTCAGGAAAAGTTCTTATATTCGACAATAGAAAATGACAAACGAATATTGAAAGAAATATTTTAATTAGATCTCACAAAACTTAACATGCTTTTTGCGGATCAAACATAAAACGTGGCACTACCAAAGTTTTCAATTTTAAAAAATCTAGTTTTAAAATGTTTAATTAATTTTATCTACTAATATGTAGAATGGAACAAACAATTGTATTAACATAAGGAAAAGCTTCAATAATTAATAGCTCTAATACATCAAGTAACTTTACAACCTTAGTTGACGGGCCATTAATATTGGACAAAAACAAACAGCATGGTATTGGACTTGATAAGATTAATTCTATGACTTACTCATGGTATAATATTAGTGAAGATTTTAATAACAAAACGATAAGGTATTTTAATGGAAAAGGTTGGAGAGATATTATTTTACAAAATGGAACTTATAGTTATGCTGATATCGATAATTATATAAAAGAAACATTAGCTGTAAACGGTGATTTAACTGCGTACTCGCCTGTTCCAATAAGAATTGAGTTTGATTTATCAAGTTTCAAATGTTTACCAAACATAACAAATTCTATTGATACTTTATATTTTCACTGTAATTTAATAAGTAATTCTATTGTTGATGGATCATAAGGAAGTGTTATTTATGAAATAAGTACAGCTGACCCTACAAGGTCAAATCCTCTTATAGACGAACCGATAAGAGTTGGGAATTGTGAAGTAAACAAACCAATCATTAACAGTATTACTATTTATATAACCGATTTCTCTGGTAAAATTATTAATCTTAATGGAGTTCATACGTCATTTCGATTTGTTTTAAAAGAATTAATGTAATATAAGTTATATATGACACGATTAAAAAAGGTTTATGATACTAGTTCAGGAACATATACTCAAGTAGATATATTAACGGGAGCTGGCAAATGATATATTTTCACAGTTTGGATCAAAAGTATTTAGTGAATCTGTGAAAACAGCAGGCAAGAAAGCATTAGAAAGTGCTGGTAAACAAATCTAAGAAAGTGATTCTAAAAAACTTCGCGATGAAGTAGGAAAAACGACTGCTGATAAATTAGTTTCAGTTATAAAACCTAAACCAAAAGGTGAGATAATTTTTAAAGAACCTTCAAAGGCTGATAGTAAAAAAGAAGATCCAGCAGAAGAAGATGTAAATGCAAAAAGTAATATATTACCATCCGGAAGGGGAAATAAAAATATGCATACACGAATTAAACGATTAATTAATAAAAAATAATCTAACTTATAGTATATAGATGTTTCGAAGTGAAAAATATAATACCCGATATAAACATGTACCTATTCAATTAGATACCTCCATAGTAATACATGGAAATGCTACAAGACAAATGAAAAGTGGCTATCAATTTACAATAAATAATAGAAGTTCTCACTTCGATTGGTATAACTCATATTTTGAAATCAGTTTTCAAGTAAACAAGCTTGCTGATGGAACTGCTTTTGCAGACGCTGATGGCATTGCTTTAATTAATGATGCAGCTTTATTGATTGATCATATTCAAGTAAAGCAAAAAGAAAAAATAATTTACGATGGCAATAATCTTCATAAATTTGTTAATGTTAAAAGTTTACTTGAAATGTCTGACGATTATGCAAAAACAACCGGAACAAATGAATACTTTTATTTAGACAATACAATCTCGACATGATCAAGCTGGTTATAATTTAGGACTTACAGCTCGTCATTCTTTAATCATAACTAATAAAATAGTTAACTCTATAATTCCATTAAACAAATATTCATTTTTCGGAGGTTTAGAAACAAACATGCTTCCTCCTAGTCAGATTCAAATTAGTTTATGACTAACAGATGATCATATGCTAATTTTCAAATCAAGTGGTGATGATGGTCGAGTAGTTATTAATAAATTAGTTTTGTGGATACCTAATCTGATATTTAATTCTGATGGTTTAAGCTAAGTAATGGTAAATCATTTGACATCAACAATATGGACTTATCTTCGTGAAATGATGTACCTGATATAAAATACAAAACTATTCAGTATCAAAATAAAACAAGTGTTTTGTGTGAGTATTTCTGTCTATTCTTCGTTAAAAAGTTGCAAGAAGGAAATAAGAGTTATGATATTCTTTATAAAATATTAAAACCTTACACACCTATGGAAAATGAAAACATAATACGATCATATTGTATCGAATTATACTTATATGAGTTAATGTGATTACGGAAAATGTTAAAAGCAATTTGTGCATCTTGTGGTATTACTAAAACACAATTTCTTAAACGTACCCAAGGTGGAAACATTGACATCCATAAAGCTTTTCTCCCTTTATTACCTAAAAAGGGACTGACAATTCCTTGTTATAAATATTGCGGTCCAGGTAACCTACTTGACAGTGGAGAAACATCAAATGAATTAGATGCTATTTGTAAAGAGCATGCTAGTAATAAATCAATGTGCGATAAAAACATGCTGGCTGGTTTAAAATCTAATAAGTCTAAATCACTTGGAGAAAAAAATGCTAAGAATTGGATAGTCAAGCCGGTTATTACTACTAAATACAAACTTGGTCCTGGAGCATCAAAAAAAACAAGAAAAGGCGTTGAGATGGACTGACAAGTTAACAGATGAACTTCGTAAACCTATACGTAGAAAGTTCCCTCAACGCCGCTTGATTGTTAATGAAATTGATAAAATATGGTCGGCTTATTTAGTTGATATGCAATCGTTTTCAAAGTATAATAAATGTATTACATACTTACTTACTGTTCTTGATGTATTTAGTAAGTTTTCTTGGGTTATGCCTGTTCCAAATACAACTGGTTTAGAAATTACTAAAGCTTTCCAGAAGACTATAAATACGGGAAGACAGTGTAAATTTCTTTGGGTTGACCACGGAGTAGAATTTTACAATAAAACATTTAAGCAATTTGTTGATGATAATAATATTAAAATGTATCACACGTTTAAATTTGAAAAAGCTGTAGTAATTGGACGGTTCAACCGGACATTAAATGAAAAAATGTGGAAATATTTTTTAGCAACAATACAAATGCATATTTAGACGTGTTGCAGGCAATGGTTAATAAGTATAACAATACAAAACATCGTAGTATTAAAATGACACCGATTAAAGCAAGAGATGAGACCTATAAAGGAGAAGTATATTTTAACTTGTACGGAAGATGTAAAACAATAAAATTAAGCCAAAGTTTAAAATAGGAGACAATGTTAGAATCAGTGAATATAAAAGAACATTTGAAAAGTGATATACACAGAACTGGACGGAAGAAAGATTTGTTATTTATGAAATTTAATAGTTTCATGAAAATCTGAAGAAAAATGTACGAGTTGAATTGAGACTCTTTAAATCTGAAAATCTTCAGTCTGGTTATTCCAATAAAAATCATTCGACACAAACATCCTGACAGTATCCGCTGCTAGACTGTCACAAAATGTCACGGGTAGAGCGTACTGGTCGTACATAGCTCTTGTAAGTTATCGGTTACACCCAAATCTATTGTTCGAGTTGAAACAATTTCACAATATTCATGATCTATTCATGTAACACGTAAAAGCGTGCACATTTTAAGTGGCCACCAGAGAGGCCGTGTCATAAGTTTAGTTGTGTGCTAATGCATGTAAACGTATAGGTATATCTTCCGTAAACGGCAAAATTGTATAAGGGGCCTCTCGTGTAGATTCAATACTGCAGATTTAGCACGTTTGTCACGGACTGAACGGGGGAAATAATGATTGGGGCGTAATGTTTGCTATAAAACCCATTGTCTTCTAGCTCTCGCCAGGATGATCGATAGTACTTTGTTGGAACAGAGATTGGACGGCAGAATTCATAGGCAACATGTGGTTAGTAGTTTTATTAAACTTTTATCGTACATTTGTATTCAGTGGGCGGCGCCATCTTGTTTGGCGGTTACGACATCCGGTTAGCATTGATGTTTCTCAAACATAACTTTAGACTAGCATATGATTTTGAAGTTACTTTATTAGATGTAATTATTGTAATTGATCATTAATTGTAAAACAATATTAATTTGATAACAGTGGATAATAGGTGCATTAGTTAACGTTCGCGTATAACTCAGTGATTGTAATACACGATTGTTAACATTAGTTAACAATGAGATGAGTGACAAGAATAAATGTTCGACGCGTATGCATAGCGTTGTATAATGTGGTCATTAGTTGACATGCGTGCATGCATAACTCAGTGAGTGTAATATATGAGTAATTTGATCATGTTTATATTACATATATTAGGGGCATTGATTAACAGCGACGTACATAGCGTATACATGGCGTTGTAGAATATGTATACATTGCTACTCATCATTAGTACAGCTTACATATATTGATTGAATAATGATTTGTTTGGGTAATGATAATTATGCAAGATTGTTATGTTTGTCAACCGACATCTAAAACGTATGTATAATTACAGCCTAAGCCATCCAGGATATAAGCCATCCAGGGTTGGAGTAAGCCATCTAGGTTTGGATATACAGGAGTGGAGCTAAGCTTCCACGATTAACGTCGCGGCACGATTTACCCAAATATACCCAAATACACCGGATTTACCCAAATACAGTTTATGTTTGCACAAATACAACCTATTTAATTGATTTTTTCGGCAAATACTTCAATTTTATAGTTAAGTAAGGTATAAACTAATATAATCTGTGAAAAAAATAATATATATTAGTCGCAGATATGAACTTGGCAGCCATTTTTAAAATTCATTGTTATCAAATCGTATACGATTTACCCACATATAGTCTATGTTTGCACAAATACACCCTATTTAATTATTTTTTTCGGCAAATACTTCATTATTATAGTTAAGTATGTCATAAACTAATATAATCTGTGAAAAAAATAAATATATTAGCCGCAGATATGAACTTTGCAGCAATTTTTAAAATTCATTGTTATCAAATCGTATACGATTTACCCAAATACAGTTTATGTTTGCACAAATACACCCTATTTAATTGTTTGTTTCGGCAAATACTTCAATTTTATAGTTAAGTAAGGTATAAACTAATATAATCTGTGAAAAAAATAAATATATTAGCCGCAGATATGAACTTTGCAGCCATTTTTAAAATTCATTGTTATCAAATCGTATACGATTTACCCAAATACAGTCTATGTTTGCACAAATCCAGTTTATGTTTGCACAAATACACCCTAAATGATAAAATTTTCTTATTTTAAATACATAATTAGAGTTAAAAAAACTTATTCTTATACACGGGTATTGGCTGATTTATTTTAGTTCCGTGCTATATATGAATAAGTAGAGTATGTTAATTGACGATCACTGAAAACCCAATGGCAACAATCACAGTCCGTATATTTACGAATAAGGGATGTTATTGTAATATTACTAGTAAAAACTGAGTATGCTATAGTCCAAGTTAGATACAAGAGTAAAGTAGTTATTTTATATGTATACATTCTTATTTTAAATCAATATATACGTATAACTTAAATAATTTCACTTATATTATACGTTAAGTATAACACATTTAATTGTTATAGATTTATAAGTAATCCATTTATTAAGGGGATCAGAAAACAAGACTAAAATCTATATAACAACACATATATTAATATCGATCCCAATATGCAGCTAATGTTAAGAGCGTGTACTTTTCACGCCTTGGTGTACATGTCAAACGATGTCTAATATACAATGCCCTCACGATTGACACTATATTTTAAAGCATTTAGCACGTACAATAACACACTGTCTCGTGCATATCATGTTAAAAGTTAAATATTTCCCCACAATATTAAGAAATAGAAATTTAATAGGATAATTTGTTCGTATTTTATCTCTTATTTGAAAAAATTTATTCATAGTTTGTATCCAGCATCAAAATGAAAGTGTTATGTATATATGTTCGTATTTTATCTATTATTTGGAAAAAAGGCATCTTATTCATTATACGTTGAAAACTTCTTGTAGGTGTAAAATAAAGATGTATGTATGTATGCTGTAGCTTATGTTAGTTATATGTATTAGGTTACCAGCAATAAGTTTATTAATGTATATAACCGCCCTTTGTGTTTATCAGTTAAATAATTCAATTCTCAGGCTGCCAGTTCCACCATATTTGGTACTCTGAAAGCCGCAGTACAACGAGAATCCCTCTTCAGCGTATCGTTTGCTCCGCCACCACCTGCATCTCCATCTCAGCTTCCGGGTGTAGATAGTGTGGCTGCCGAAGTAATGGACCGATACGTTGACGACGTCATGGGAAACCCCCTTCGAACAACAGGGAATGGGGACTGCCTATTTAATGCAGTGTCTATTCAACTGTGTGGCAACGAGAGCATGTCAGTTATGTTACGTTACCACGCATGCATAAATCTTATAAACAATGTAGATTATTACATGTCTCACCCAGTTCGGCGCCGGATACAGTGTTTGTCACCAAGCTACGAACGGGCATGCTTAGATGCTGCCAAAATTGGCGCATATTCGAGTGTATGGACAATATTGTCTGTGAGTGATGTGATTCAAAGGCCGGTACGTTTAATTTATCCGTTTGCCAATGGACAAAATGACATGGCCTTCAAAACACTGAACACGGTGTTTACACCAATCGGTGAGTGTTCCAACACTACAAATGTGAACATTTTCTGGTACTGTATGGGTCAAGTCCCAATTCCAAATATGTGGTACACTGTCAATCACTTTGTCGCTGTAACAGACGTGCGTAACATTGAGAATGACAAAATTGAGCAGGTCAGTGAAAAACCTCAATATGGCCGTCCCGAAACCTCAAAGCGTTCTCGTTCGCCATCCACAGACAGGTGGGAACTACCAAAGAAGAGGCGTAATTCCGCTTCGTCCATACTGTCGGTGGAAAGCGAATTAATACTTACAAATAGGTTCGACTCTTTTTCGTCAGCAGACGAAGCAGACATTAATTATAGTGATGAAAGCTATGTTATGCCAGAAAGTGATGTAGTCGATACTGATTCTGTAATCGAAAGTAAAGTAGACAATGAACAATTAGATACCGTTTCTGTTGTCGATAGTTCTATTAATACAAATTTAAGGCCATTAGCGGGAAAATTTCTTTCAAATGAGGAAGTGATGGAAGCACTAGTAGATACAAATAACCCTGCATCCAGTGTGCCGAAGGGTGTAAAAAATGACGTCTACATTGTCGTAGACAGTAGCAGGCAAAGTCTACAAAGTAGACGCGATTTTTCTGATGATTGTGGGGTCTGGGATTCAAGCTCAGGCACCACGGTCAATCAGTCATTTATTGTTTCAGATTTGAATAAACTCCGGGGAGTTTTTAAGAGAAATGAAGATATTTGTATAAAGAAAGTCGTAAACAAAAAGCTGACCTATACTCCTATAATTCCCAGACCCGATAATATTTTAACCATGCATAGGTATTATACGAAATTGAAAGGCGACGATGGCTATAAAAAACGAATTAAAACTGTTGTCGAGACACCGGACCGACTCTCCCATTTGAAAACGAGAACTCTTATTGAATATTGCGGCGAAAAAAGCTCAAAACAAAAGCTTCCGCATGGGAATTCTAAATCGGGAGATTGCTATACTAGAACAGACCCTGCTGTTTTAGAAGCAGCTTTTGTTTCATCCGGCCAGGGAAATAAAAAAGCAACTGAAATTTGTAGTGAATTGGCACAAAATGATAGTATTTCGGCCCCTAGGTCAAGCAGACAATTACAAGACAAAATTTATAGGGAATCAAAAAAACACAAAGTTCAATCGGTGCCTCGAAGCAATGTTGCTGATGATTTATTAGCCGTCGTTGCTCAATTACATGAAAACCCTTTTATTCAAGAAATTGTACTGACGAAGTCAAAACAACCCGTCATTATTTTATACAGCGATGAGCAACTGGCAGATATGAAAAAAAACTGTTCTGGGGAAAATGGTAGTGTTTTGGGGATAGATAGAACGTTCAATTTAGGCAAAGCTTTCGTCACTACATTTTCTTATAAGAGCAGAAGTGTAATAAGTAGAAAAACCAATCAATATCCAGTTTTTTTAGGTCCGCTCTGCCTCCATTGGGATGGGGAGCAATCCACATATCATAAAAAAAATTCCCATGTTAGCAGTAAACTTGGGCCTGGGAAATTCGTCATTGGTACTGACGACGAGAAGGCCATGACCAATGCATTACATGCGAATTTCCCAGATTCAAGTTTTTTGTTATGTACAAAACACATTAAAGACAACGTCCGTCATACTTTACAAAAACATGGATGTGCGCAAAAGGATAGAGAACAAATTTTACAAGCACTTTTTGGAGATGAAGGGTTAGTTTTCAGTGAAAATGATCTTGAATATGCAAAACGCGAGGATGATTTGTCAGTTTATTTTGATAAATATCCAAATTTTAAGATTTACTACGATCAATATCTTTCAAAAAAAATAAAAACTCATGTTTATTTGCCACTCCAGAACAATGTAATTTCGAAACTTTGGACGAATAACAACTCAGAATCAATAAATAATAGGATAAAACAAGTGACCGACTGGAAACAACACAAACTCCCAGAACTGGTCGAGAAACTTACCACGGTATCAAAAATTCAAATAGTCGACTTACGTCGCTCATTGTATGGTAGTGGTAATTATAAACTTTTCGGACCTTCTACATCCTTTTTAATAGATGAAACTATCTGGCATGAAAAATCACCACAGGAAAAGAACAGCATTTTCATGAAATTTCTAAATACTCGCCTCAGTGAAAACAAAAACTCTGAAAAATCGAAATATGTACACGCGTCAAACATTAATTTCAAATGTGAAAAACCAAAACAATATGCCGGCCGCAAACCTGGGCAACGAAGGCGACCAAAAGCTGACCGTGTAACAGAGATTCAACATAGATAAGACATATATTCAAGGTCATTTTTGTGGAAAACTACCGAAATATATATACGGTCGTATAATACCTATGCATTGTTGAAATATTTATTTCTACTTTAAATTTTTTTCCCCTGTCATATATGTTTCATGTTTTAATGTTTTGTAATGTGTATTCTGTTATCAGTTATATTTGTATTATTAGCATTTTCCATCCTTCCTGTCGCTCGGTATAAAGCTGGTGACCGGTGTAAATCACAGGCAACCAGGGCTTTGCTCCATGGGCACTGGGTAACTGCCAGGAAGCATGGTTTTTGTTTAAATGTTCGTCTTGTGCACTGTAAAAGAATATACATATTTTGATATAAAAAAGCACCATAAAAGATGTGTTAATATTCCACATAAAAGTAGTGCACCAACGCACCATAAAAGATGAATAAACAACACCAATAAAAGATGTGCTAGTATCCACTATTGTTTAAACATGTGTACCACATATACTGTTTCTTATATGTATCTGTAATTAAATGTTTATCACATATAATGTTTCTAACATGTATCTGTAATTAATGCGTTGTTTGGATATTGGCTTATATCCTACAGTTCCTCGGCATCAACTCATATGGATAGTTAGATTCGGAAATTGAAAACATGTGCAATTCAAATAAATATGTATTTCTCATGGGAGACACCAACGGTCGAACTGGTAAATTAGCCGACTTCGTTGTCGCTGACTCTTTTTTGGCTAATCACTTTGAATTTGACAAAGACACAATTGATTTTTATAATGCCATTCTGAACCTACCTAATAATAACATGTCGATAAACAGGGAATCCGAAGATAACAGAATAAATAACCATGGCTATTTGTTTATTGACACTTGCAGAAATAATAACTTAATTGTCTTAAACGGTCGATTCGGTAAAGATAAGGACATTGGTAAATGCACGTTTCGAAATATTTCGCTAATTGACTATAGCATTTGCTCTCTCGAAAGCCTAGACTTATTAAATGATTTCGAAGTTATCGATCTTGATCCGCTCTTTTCAGACGGTCATGCGCTTCTCTCACTGGTCTTATACACAAACATAAGTACAGCCTTAAATAACGAGAACTTAACCCTACCTAATACACGTAAAATTTCACCCAAATGGGACGAAGATAATAAACATGCTTTTCTAGACAAACTAGACCGAAGCAAAGTTCAACTTCTCCATAACACAATTTCCACGTTTAATTCCAATATTGATCAACAATCTGTAGACAATATAACCGACTCCATAGGGCAACTATTTTACGAAACAGCAATAAATACCTTTGGTCCAAGGAAACCATACAAACCTACGCTCCTTGCAAACAACCCAAGCAATAAACCGTGGTTCGGTCAAAAATGCCGAGATAAAGTACAATAAAGCTCGTAAAATATATCAAACACAAAAAAACGAGAACAACAAGAATTCATATAAATCGGCCACCAAAACATACAAAAAAAAACTTTAAATGCATTTATTAATAAACACAAATATGATAGCGAGCAAACACT
Source organism: Cyrtodaria siliqua (assembly GCA_037043455.1). Classification (NCBI taxonomy): domain Eukaryota; kingdom Metazoa; phylum Mollusca; class Bivalvia; order Adapedonta; family Hiatellidae; genus Cyrtodaria; species Cyrtodaria siliqua. The sequence continues at coordinate 28,857 of JAWPHD010015429.1, read as the reverse complement.
TAGAAATCTCCATTCAAAACGTCCTAAAGAATATTGGCGATATCTCAATAGGATGAAGCCCAAAACAGTAAACAAGACGCCGCCATTAAACGACCTGTATGAGTATTTTAAAAATATCAATACATATACTCCAGAAAACGAAGAAGATAATGATCCACTCGAATTTAATATTGCGGATGACGATGTCATTTTAAACTCGCCTATCACGCCAGACGAGATCTTAAAAAATATATCTAAGCTGAAAAACTCAAAAGCCTCTGCTGATGACCAAATAATAAACGAATATATTAAGGTTACTCAAGAAGTCATGCTACCGATATATACAAAGCTCTTCAATATTATTCTTGATACAGGGTTTCTCCCAACAAGTTGGTTAGAAGGCATCATTAAACCCATTTTCAAAAACAAAGGCGATCCCTTAAGACCTGAAAACTATCGCCCGATCACCATATTAAGTTGTTTCGGCAAACTGTTTACATCTATACTAAACGAACGAATTAACAAGTTCCTAAATGAAAAAGAAATCTTAGCTGAAAATCAAGCAGGGTTTAGAGCCAAATATTCCACAACCGATCATATATTTGTATTACACAAATTGGTGGAGATGTTACGTTCACAAAAGAAAAAGTTGTCCTGCTGCTTTATAGATTTCCCACAGGCATTTGACTCCATATGGAGAATAGGCCTATGGCGAAAACTCCTAAATAATGAAATTAAAGGCAAATTCTTCCGTATAATATATAACATGTATCAAAACATTAAATCATGTGTGTCCATAAACAACGACACCTCGAATTTCTTTGTGAGTCAATGCGGAGTCCGTCAAGGTGAAAATGTATCACCGATAATGTTTGCTATCTTTTTAAATGACTTACAGGAGTATTTGCTTAACACAGGCCTAGAAGGAATTAGAGTTGAACCCCAAATAAATGTCTTTATAAAGATTATAATACTACTATATGCTGAAGATACCATTATCCTAGGTGAGAACCCCGAAAGTTTCCAATTAAGTCTAAATAAATCCTACGAGTATTGTCCATCGTGGAAATTAAAAGTAAATTACAGCAAAACTAAAATAATTGTCTTTGGTGCCAGAAACACAAACCGTTTCTCATTTAACATAGGACCGAAAAAAATCGAAATAACAAATAAATACAAATACCTAGGAGTTATATTTACTAACTCGGGTAGCTTTCTAAACACAAGAAAACACTTGGCCGAACAAGCCAAGAAAGCGTCATTTCTACTTTATCGGAGAATCTATAACCTAGACCTACCCTTAGACCTCCAACTTAAGTTATTCGACCAAACAATTCTACCAATATTAACCTACAATTGCGAAGTTTGGGGATATGAAAACTTAGATATAATAGAACGTGTACATACTGATTTTTTAAAAAGAATTACAAACAGTAAAAAAAGCACCCCTTCTTACATGCTATATGCGGAATTAGGCAGACACCCAATCGCAGTCACTATACAAACGAGAATGATAAACTTTTGGAATAAATTGATCCTAGGTAAACAAACAAAACTTAGTAACTTATGTTATGAATCAATGGTTAATTCAGCTAATTACGAATACAAGTGGCTAAAATACATTAAAAATATACTTAACAACACAGGAAATTCCGATATTTGGACTAATCGCCATTTATTGCAAAGCAAATATGTCCATCGATCCATTAAAAAAACTTTAATCGACCAATTTACACAATCATGGAGGGCAGACCTACAAAATTCGTCCAAAGGGCGGAATTATAACCTATTCAAAGACGACCTTTTATTTGAACCATATCTAAAGTTACCGAGAAACTACTATATTAATGTATTCAAATTCCGAATAACTAACCATAGATTTCCTGTCGAAACTGGTAGGTTTGAGAATATCCCGTACAACTTAAGGCGCTGTACTCTGTGTGACTCTGATATTGGCGACGAATTTCACTATCTCTTAATGTGCCCTCATTTCGACCCTCTGCGTAAAAAGTACATTCCACGGTATTTTTACCGTCACGCTAATGTTATAAAATTTGAGGAGCTTCTTACTCATTCGTCAACCAAAATACAAATCAATCTGTGTCTTTGTCCGAATTCTATTACAAACTGTTAAACAATAAGTATATAAATATATATATTTACATGCTTCACATTTGAAGCTGCAATGTTATTCCATGCAACTGTTATCCCCCTAACTTTTCCCACCATATCAAGTGGGGTTTGTGTTATCCTTTTTAATTCAAACTTAGTAATTGTATAATTTGTTGTATGCATAATAATTCTCTCATGTTGTAACTCATGTTGCCTGAGATTGTACATAATAAAAGATTGTTCTGTTCTGTTCTGTTCTGGTAACGGGCTGGTTACCTCAAGTGACCAGAGTCGTTGGGCCATTGTGGTAGCTGAGTGCTATAGGTATAATGCTATTGTCCAAATGTGCTATAATTATATATATAATGTAATTACATAATATTTGTCTGCAGTATAATGATCTAAAAGATTGTAAAAAGATTGTAAAAACAAAAACAATCAGTTTTGATTTTTAATTGATATTTAAAAGTAATTATGATCTGTTTAATAATAAAAAAAAAATTAACAAAAAGGCTGGTTTAATGTTTGGTTTTTAATATATTTTATTAAAACTCAAAAAGTCCGAGTCACACCTCCACGTGGTACCAGCTGGAAACTATAGATGCTACATCGATAGGCTAACGTGACAGGGCGAATTATATTTTACACTATATACCATTATTTGGTATACACTTTTATAGTTTTATGCATTGAATTTAATTATTTTTTTCACAGATTACATTCATTTATACCATACTTAACTATAAAAATAAAGTATTTGCCGAAAAAAACAATTAAATAGGGTGTATTTGTGCAAACATAGACTGTATTTGGGTAAATCGTATCCGATTTGATAAAAATGATTTGTAAAATGGCTGCAAAGTTCATATCTGCGGCTAATATATATTTTTTTTCACAGATTATATTAATTTATACCATACTTAACTATAAAACTGAAGTATTTGCCGAAAAAAATAATTAAATAGGGTGTATTTGTGCAAACATAGACTGTATTTGGGTAAATCGTATACGATTTGATAACAATGAATTTTAAAAATGGCTGCAAAGTTCATATCTGCGGCTAATATATTTATTTTTTTCACAGATTATATTAGTTTATACCTTACTTAACTATAAAATTGAAGTATTTGCCGAAAAAAACAATTAAATAGGGTGTATTTGTGCAAACATAGAATGTATTTGGGTAAATCGTATACGATTTGATAACAATGAATTTTAAAAATGGCTGCAAAGTTCATATCTGCGACTAATATATTTATTTTTTTCACAGATTATATTAGTTTATAATATACTTAACTATAATAATGAAGTATTTGCCGAAAAAAATAATTAAATAGGGTGTATTTGTGCAAACATAGACTATATTTGGGTAAATCGTATACGATTTGATAACAATGAATTTTAAAAATGGCTGCAAAGTTCATATCTGCGTCTAATATATATATTTTTTTCACAGATTATATTAGTTTATACCTTACTTAACTATAAAATTGAAGTATTTGCCGAAAAAATCAATTAAATAGGGTGTATTTGTGCAAACATAAACTGTATTTGGGTAAATCCGGTGTATTTGGGTAGATTTGGGTATATTTGGGTAAATCGTGCCGCCCACGTTTACGAGCGGTGGAGACGGTCCCCGTACCTGCGTCAGCATGGCCAGGTTTTACTAACGACAACCCCCGGGACACAAGGTGGGCCCGTTACCAGTCCTCACTGGAGGAATATCACTCACAATCTCAGTTGGAGGTTAACTATCATTGCATCGCGTCATCAACCCTTACAGAAGGCATTTGATGACAATCATCCATTGAATTCGCGCATCATCATCTTCATGAGCTCTCGCGCATCACAGTTATCACGCTAGATCAACATTGTTATAGCTTTAACAACACTTTAGTGTCTTAGACATTCAGTATTTATAACAATACTAAGAACGTCTTAAACATTCATGAGAACATTCTTTTCATAGTTCATTTGTGTATTCGCTTGTTTTTTTTTAGATAATTGTATATATATTAAACATATTTTAAAAGTTGCATTAAACTTATGTAAATGCATTCACCGTCATTGATTCTTTCCTGAGTTAGCCCAACCACTAAGGTCATCCTGTGACTGTTATCGTACTGATATTTCCTAACAAGTTTCATGAAAATCGAAAGAAAAATGTAGGAGTTGAGCGAAAACGTTTTTCATTTAAAAAAACTTCAATGTCCGGCATCTCCACCAAAAATCATACAACCGGAAAATTCTAACGATATGACATACTAGAAATCATACTGATACTTCAACAGTGCCCTTTATGACGGGGACATGACACCATAGTACTAACGCTGCATTGTACTGAAATAACTTGTCGTCCAGGTAAGGCTATTGATTATAGGCTGCAGTTATCGATTTTTACTATGCTTATCGAGAGACCTTTTTCATCCCAGCTACCGAACAGACATATGGATGGAAAACAGACAAGGCGGCAACTAAATGCTCCCCAATATTAACAGTATACCTTAAAGTAAAGTAAAAGAAAATTAACAAATAAGTATTTTCAAATCATTTAATTCTTAACAAGAAATGTCACTGTAAGTGACAAATGCCCCGAAGTGGTTTGTGACTATATGAACAATATGTCAATGCACACAGCTCAAAACTGTGACGACATCATAATATGGACATGAAAGAACTTCTTTTTGACCTTTGACCTCCAAGTGTGACCTTGACCTTAAAGTTACTGACCTGGATTTTGCGCGCGACACATCGTCTTGTTGTGGTGAACACTTGCGCCAGGTTATTTGAAAATCCGTCCATGAATGTCACAGTAGAAATAAAAGCACTTCTTTTTGACCTTTGACCTCTAAGTGTGACCATTACCTTGAAGCCAAGGACCTGCATTTTGCATGTGACACATTGTCTTGTGGTGAGCACCCATGCCATCCTTTGGGGGCATACACATTTACAAAATACAATTAACAGCTTTATATTATTCCATGCAAATACATTTTCAACAAATTAAAATGCACAAATGTTTTTTCTTTTAAACGAACATATGGTAATCTTACCCAAAATTGAACCAAAGTCTAAATTTTTAAATTTGTACAAATGTTATTCTTATTTTACACACGATAGGCACATGTCAACTACTTTTACTTCCTGGAGAAAACATTATAATTATGTTGTTTTCCCCCCCAATACTTCTGACAACTTCTAGAAAAGCTAAATAATATCTAAAAAAAAAAGAAAAAAGGAAGCTTTCTGAATAAGGGTGTTAGGAAGAAAACAAAGCACTTTATTAGACATTTGATTTCTTCTGATGCGTGCGCATGAGTTCTCATGATTGCCCTGTGACCCTTTAAGAGTTTGTCTGAGTTTCACCCTCCTCACTAAATACATGTAGTTCAATAACATCATTTATTATATACCTATCAATAATTATATACATAGTACCTTTATTTTCTTACAGTGGAATACAAAAACCTGTATCACCTCTAGAGGTTTTCTGAATCTGTATCAGTATGCTACTAAAAATAGATTCCGTATCGCTATCCTACTTAAAATAGAACAGGGAAATTCCTAATAATGCTCGCATTGACACTAATGTGCACGAGAATGTCAAGACGATGTTACATCAAACAAACAAAACAAGTATGTCGCACCAATGAACTTTAACTTGTAAGCTGTAGCTACACCCCAAATATATTAAAATACGCTTTATCAACAAATAAGCCTTGAAACATTTAGAAACCGTCTTTATAGAAACCTTCTTTATTATATACCTATGCAACAGAACTGTAAATATTTTTAACCATATGTAGGAGGTATATAATAAAAAGGATCATTACTACAGTAGCGTGTTCTGGAAGTTTGTATCACCTCTCCGCCACTCAAGAGATCCTTGATCTGGCATTTACCTACTCGAGGTGATCAAACTTCCTGAACACGCGACTCTAGTAATAATCCTATTTGATCACATACCGGTAACTTGCAGTGTGGGAGTGTAATAAAGCCATGACATATTTATCATATCACACTAGTTAAATAAATAGGCAAATCAAGGTCGATTCATCGTTCGGTCCTTTCCGTTCAGCTCGGTGTTCATCGAAAGTGACTTGTCATTTCCGTGACCGTTTAAAATTCTGGATTATGGAAATCGATGATGTAGTTGCATTGTTCAGTGGCGTATGCAGAAGACCGAGTCAACATACGATGTCATCATACAAAAATATGACGTCATCAACCGTTAACATCGTATATAGGAAGCTACAAGGCAGCTACATTAAAAATGTTACTTATGAGGCATTTTTGGAGAAACACGTTACGACCTTTGTTCATAGTAAGACAGATATGCTTAGAACAATTATCAAAATGCAAATATCAAACAAAACAGTTTTATGGGATAATACTTAAAATATAATCATGATTTTTAAAAGTGTAGAATATAAGTTGGATAATGATTAACTCACATTCTTTAAAAATTGAGGGTATTTCTAAGAAAAAAAAATGAATAAAATACTCAAAAACTCAGCTTATGTACAGCTCTGAGTGTGTTACGTGTGAAAATTAGGCACATTTGTGAATCCAAAACTCGATGGTGCGTTTACCTAAATTAGCCCCAGGAATGCCCCTGATATGTACCTTGAAAAAATATTCCAACCATGAATGTACCCTGTGTTTCTCAAAATGTTTTAACAATGAAAATGTTTTGTCAGGTACTATGATGAGTACTATTATAGTGGTTGGAATATTTTCTCAAAGTACATGTGTATACACGAATACATCCGGAGTACATTCGTGTAGTACCCTGTACGACATAGACCCATTCAGCAGCACTTGCACTGTGGATGTTGTATAAATTACTATATAGGTTAAAGCCATAGTATATTCAAAAATTAAAAAAATATTTTATATTTATTAAAAATGTTTTTATATTAAAGAGAAAAATCTGCACCAAACTAGCTGTGAGAATCATAGGTCATAATGAATCTAACCCGCCAAAACACTATCCAGGTGCTCATATCATATATTAATGTATATGTACCAATTAAAAGTAAAGGTTTATTCACGGATTCTTAAAATACCTGTAAATGAATATGCGTAAAATGAATTATAAGTTGGTAACTTCTCACAGCTTAACACCAAAAACTCTTGTTGATATATACCTGTAAATGGCATAGATCAGCAAAAAATTCAGCATGATGGTTTTCAACTTGGAATTCTCAAATTTAACATGTTTAAGTTCATACAAATAAGTGTGGCTTTTTCCCTGTACAATAGCTGATAGACAATGTAGGTTTCAGGTATCAAATAATTTTCTCCTAACTCTTGAACAGCATAAACCTAGGCATTGTCCCTTCAATATTCTATATAATATAAATAACTAAAAACTTGCTAATTTAAAGGGCTCTTTTGCAAAATATTGTCAGATCTAGTTCAGTTTATCATAATATCATTCACACAAAAATTTCAAGTCCAACAGTTGTCTAATTTCATGCCCCCTAGTTTCATATCTGACATCTGCACACTAGTTTCACATCCCTCAGTTTCATGTCCCACAGATGACTAGTTTTATGTCCCAGATTTACACACTAGCTTCATATCCCCTAGTTTCATGTCCCACATTTATCAAGCATCTCTTGCAGCCTGCCAGACTTGAACAAGGAACTTGTTTCCGAGTTGCCACCTATACATGTACCGTTGACAAACACCCTTGGTACCTGAAAAATAAAAGAGTTCTTATCTAATAAACAGTTAGATCAAGTTTTGCTAATCTAGTGTTTCTATGATACACTGTTACAGATAAATATATAAACTAAAAGATTTAATTTTAAAACACAAAAACCCAACTAAGAACAAGAAATCTGTGGATTCACATGTCTCACCTAACGGGGGCTCGACTTAAAAATAAAATGGTGAATAATGCTTAAATGAAAGTTTGTAAACATTTTAGTAACTTAAAACAATGGAGTTTGCCGTTTGCTGAGATGACATTTAAGTGCATTTGTTTAAAAACAAGAGGCCCAAGAGGGCCTGTGGATGCTCTACTGGCGAAAACGGTTCTTATATCAAGGGTTTTCGACATAAAATTCCCATCAGTAGTTTTTTCAAAACATTGCAAAAACAACAGGGATAGGATTGCCTTAGATCGCTCACCTGGTAATCATGGGCAATAAGTCTGCTGTGTCTAGTCTGGCATGGGTATTTTTTAATTTGTCCCACTTTCTCCTATGAATGAAATTTCAGGAAAATGGTGTGGGTGGGGGTGGGAGGGATTTATATTAACATTCTAAACAAATATGGTACAGATCAGATAAAAAATGAAGTAACTACAGATTTAACAAAGGAAAATACAATATAGCATTTTTCAACAAATCAAGGGCCTTAACCTGTCAATACTAACAAGATCTAGCTGGTTTTCGAACTTGGCCAAGATTTCATTGATATACCATACTTTGCACAACTAGACATCATACTGAGGCTTCCTGCCAAATTGTGTAGAAATCCAACAAGCCGTTTAGGAGGAGTAGCGCCAACAAGAAATTTAAAGTAAAAATGTCAAAGTGCCATAACTCCGTCATACATCAGCGAACTAAAACAAAAGCCTGAAATGCACAACGAGACATCTTACTTATGCTTCCTGCAAAGTTTCGTCAAAATCCAACAAGGCGTTTAGGTTGAGTAGCGCTGAAAAGAAAACGTCAAGAGGCTGCAACTCCATCAAAAATCAACGAACCGGAAAAAACCGCAATAGGCACAACGAGAAATCATAGCAATGCTTCCTGCTAACACGGCGTTAACACCAACAAAAATTAAAAAAAAGTAATTTAAAAAAATAATGAAATACAAAAAAAATATAAAAAAACATTTAAAAAAATATAAAAAATATAAAAAATTAAAGAATGAATAAAAAAATCAAAAACAAATATCAATCAATAAATCAAATAAAAAAAAAAATAAAAAAAAAAAAAATAATTATGAGCCGAAACACGCGAAAACGACCCTTCAGACAAATTTTTTACATTTTATGTTTGTTGACGTTTATGAAACACGGTGATTTTCTCTTTAAAAATCTCTTTATTTTATGTTGATATCTTAATTAAAAATGATTTTTATCTCAATTTGAAAATTAAAGATTGTACTCACCATTAATTTTGCACGATGACGTCGACGTCTTGGACGACGTCGTTGATTAAATAACAACAAAAAACATAAACAATTACCATTTTCTATAGCATCAACTATTTATATTAAGAAACATATTCCCTATGATATAATAATTAGGTAAAACACAGAAGTGACTAGAAATTTGATTAGTAATTAATTGATTACCGGCCGACGTCATAAAATGTTACGTTATGACGTTGTCGTCTGAACGTCCGAAGGGACGTTTTCGTGTGTTGCGGCTCAATTATATATATAAAAAAATATAAAAAAAATCTGAAAAAAAAATTCAAACAAAAAAAAAATCTGAAAAAAAGAAAAGTATATATTAAAATAAATATATAAACAGAACATATACTCATTATAAAAAAAAAAAAGGCAACACATATGGTAAAGATCGGATGAAAAACGAAAGCCCTATCGTATTAACGAGGCAAAATATAGCACTTTTAACTAAATCAAGGGCTATAACTCCGCTGTTACTGGTCCGATCATGCTGGTTTTCAAACTTGTGCCAGCTTTCATTGATATTAACAAACTGTTAAAGTTTGGTAAAGATCGGATGAAAAATGAAGGCCCTTGGCCATTAGAGCTAAATAAAAATCATCAGCTCCAAATAGTAGGTCAAGGTCATAGATGAAATCCATGCATCCAAAAAGATGCACTACCCAAAACACAACCATGTCAAAAAAGAATATGTTTTCTTCCAAAGATTAAGCTATAAATTAGGTTTAAAACATCTAGTGCATAATTATAGTTCATGAGAAAGTGATGTAAATGTAACAATTAAAGTTATCTGCCCTTTGCTTGGATGGTGAAGGTCACATCCACATTTGCTTTGTCACGTTGCAATGTACCACCCAAGAAACAACTATAAGCAAAGTTTGGAAGGTCTTAGTGCATACAGTTTGTGAAAAAGTGACCTAAACGCCAAAGTTGAAGGTAAAAATTATCAGTTATCAGGTTATCTGCCCTTTGCTTGAAGGGTCAAGGTCACTTCCACATTTGCTTTGTCACGTTATAAAGGTTTAGTGCATACAGTTTGTGAAAAGTGACCTAAACGCAAAAGTTGAACCTAAAAATTATTAAGTTATCTGCCCTTTGCTTGGAGGGTCAAGGTCACTTCCACATTTGCTTTGTCACTTTGCGATGTACCACTTAAGATAAAACTATAAGCAAAGTTTGAAAGGTCTAGTGCATACAGTTTGTGAAAAAGTGACCTAAACGCAAAAGTTGAACCTAAAAATTATTAAGTTATCTGCCCTGTGCTTGGAGGGTCAAGGGTCAAGGTCACTTCCACATTTGCTTTGTCACGTTGCGATGTACCACCCAAGATACAACTATAAGCAAAGTTTGAAAGGTCTAGTGCATACAGTTTGTTAGAAAATGACCTAAACGCAAAACTTGAATGTTGACGCCGCCGCCGCCTGAAAAGCAACACCTATGTCTCTTTTTTTCTTCGAAAAGGCGAGACAAAAAACGATAGTTCATCAGAAAATTTTGAATTCTATATTTGTGTACCATAATTATATCCTTTTTAACCTAATATGTAGAAGCAGTGCTCACGCTGTCAGTACACATTACCCACATTTGCGATTATTTTTATTGTATTGTCGATTATTTCGAAGAATTATCAATATTTATAAGAAATGTCAAGTAATTTTAAAGATGAATGGCCACACTTTTTGTAGTATTATCAATTAACAAATTTAACACTTAAACATCATATGAACATTTCTTGATAGTCTCGGAGAGAAACATACATTGAAAACTTCTACTAAGTTGTATGTAAAAATAAGTATTATTTGCATGACAGTAGATACTAATTTTACCACTGTGTGACTGCATGGGGAAATGATGAAGCTGAATTTTATAGCTGCACAACTATTGCCAGGTAATTGATAAGTACATTTACCTGTGGATTAATTTACCTGTTCAAAGTTTTCTACATCATAAAAAAAAAAAATCTTATTCTCGCTTTTCACAGATATTGCAATGTGTGAATTGTAAATATCTATTGTTGTGTATTGATTTTGATTTAAATATACAGAAACATGTTCATGAAACAAAACATGGCCGGAGAATTCGTCTTATTATACTATAAGTTTTAATATATTATTGGTACAATAATATCAAAAATTAATAATATGGAAAGTCAAATTGCTGAATACTATTCTTATAATTAATATTAATGATTGAACAAATGAAAGTTATGCAGAAAAACTAGTGGGACGCCTGAGTAAAAAATAAAGATTGCCCTGTGTCCCTTTAAAGGCCAATATAATATTAAAGGTTGTAAAGTACTGATACTTACAAGTTTACACATATTATGTAAAATATATTGACTAAGCTAAATGCATAAAAATGTGTCAATAGTGGGTGGGGGTAAACTGACTTCTAATTTGAAGCAATATAGAGATTTTAAACAGAATTCACTGCTAAACAGAGCTTATTTACCCTTTATATAACTAAATGAATTGTAAACTTAATTGCATCTTTAAAAAGTGCATCAATAATTAGTCACAAAAGCATGGCATTCAAAAATGAACATCAAAATATTATATGAAATCGCTACAATGATAAATTATTAATGTTTGATTTTTTTTTAAATAAGCTACCAGTTCCAGATTGCTATCATGGAAAAATGTAATCTATATACAATGTTCTTTTCAAAATGTGATGGTACAACTTGTCCCTTGAGTTGGTAACAATATCAAAATTGTTGGGTCTTGGCTCAAGAGTAGTGCACGGCTATGTATCCTTCCCCTCTCTCTGGGGCGGCTCTAAATAACCTATACTGTGTTGATGAGCCATTAAACAACATTCAATTTGTTATAGAAAATCATGACAATTCAGTTCAGTGTGAGGGATCACATGGTTTTAAAACATCGCGAAAACCAGTAAAACTTTCCAGATTCTGACATTTCTCTATTACTGTTCATCTATTTATTTCTGTGTGCATTTTTATGTACTATGGCATAAAGAGAGCAGGTTTTTCAATATTTTGTACCATTTCTTTGGCTGCTGGTGAATGTTCCATAGTTTTTTTTGTTTAACCTGCTCCCATTTCCGAAACGTTTTGTTCTGCACCAGTCTCAAATGCTCGAAGATTTTGGAAACGCAGGCAGAATACATAAACTATATAACATTCTCCCACAAACTATGCGATTAAATAAAGTAATAAATACAAACAAAACTTTAGCTCGCAGCGAGACATTCTGAAATCAATATGATCCTCAACCCTGTAGCCTAGTCATTTTGTTTTTTGAAAGAATACAAATTCTTTCAAATCTATCTAGTGCTGCTCAAACCTCTAAAGACGGACACATCTTAAAGCCTGAATAACATGTTACTGTTCCCCAGTCTTATATAACTAACATAACTAAGGGCATTACCCAATTCAAACAACAGATTAGAATATTACTTTGCACACGTTTTTTTTCCAATAATTTATTGTGAATGATCACATGACCAATTTAAGCATTATTACCTTGTATACTGTACCTGTTTCAAGTTATGTGTAGCAGGATTAAGTTTCAGAAAGATGATGCTAATGGTGCTATTATGTTATCTATATACACACAAAAACACTCGCAGATTTAAATCTGTTAAAACAAGTTTATTTTTTTTAAAGTATTTAAAGAACTAAATAGGCACATCAACCACTGAAAACAAAGATACTTAAGTATGCTGTATGTCTTTTAAATACTTAAGTATGCTGTATGTCTTTTAAATGTCTGAATACAGACTAAGTGTCAGGTCTAAACAAAACAGTCAGTACTGTATCCGTGAGTTCCAGATACCACTGTCACGGATTGTGTATATATACTGAAAGGAAAAAGAAACGCGACACGGGAATTTCTGCTATATATTGTATATACTGAAAACTTAATTCCATAAATATTTCAAGGAAATCCCATGAAGAGTTGCAGTTAGTTAGAGAAAGGACACAACTGTGATGCTGTAGACGTTTTAATCACAGTACACGTAACAAGAAATTCATAAATGTTGAAGTTCCTCTTTGAAAAATTGAGCCAGTTCAGTACTGTATTTAACGTAAAGAGTTTGCAAAGTTTTGCATACTAAGTTTGCTCACAAGCTTGAGCCAAACGCGTACTCTGTCAATAATGAAACTTTGCAGGAATACTATTTGCAGTGTTACGTGTTGTTTTAGTCTTTTTTCCGAAAGGAAAGATCTTACGTAGCCATCTACCATTTGATTAAAGCAGTACATTGTACATACAATATATAGCGGAAATTCCCGTGTCCCGTTTCTTTTTCCTTTCAGTATAGATATTAAAATGATAACTACTGTAGTTAAATCAAGACACAATATTTTTCTTACCGTTTTCCCACCAGTCATTTGTGACAGGATTTCCTGGAGTGTGTCGCCGTCTTGTCGTTTGTCCAACTCGATGACCTTGGGCTCCACACCAAGATTTTTAAATGTCTGCTTAGATGCTCTGCAATAAGAGCAGTAAGTTTTGGAGAAGATAACGACGCAGTTATCTGCCACTGCCGACCTCACAAAGTCTGACCCTGGACCATCAATGCTTGGCTTGGATTCACTATTGCCCATAGTGAATATATTGTGCAGTGTTTCGCTTCTTGCAGTTTAACTGAAAGAAGAAAAGCTAGAATGAAGTTCTATGAAATCTTATAGATAGAGACTGGTCTCAGCTAATCCGAGCCTTCTCTGACCTTACGTGTGTGTGTGTGTAGTTCTTAGGTTTAGAGTCCGTCCGCCAACGAACACGTCGAGGTAACCCTGACGCGATGGTCACAATAGAGTCTGGACTTTGCCCTCAGCCCTTTTGATGGTTTTGATATTTCATCTGGCAGTGTAATTGCCACCAAAAAGATATTTAAACAGGCTTTTAGGGTCAGACAAGGCTTGGATTTAAATACCCAACAAGCTGAGACAGGCTCTATCTGTTTTGTACTTAGTCAGAATAACTATCATTCTCTAAGTTATTCTGAATTAAATGCTTAAATATGCTTTGCATTCATCAAAGGCAATTTCACTAACCATACTACAAGTAAAGAGTCATTCAGACATCAAACATGTGCTCCACCTTAGGTTTCCATTTTCAAGTCATAGGTCACAATACGGAACTATTTAGTCAAGATGTCATCTGCATGTTTTCATAACTGAGTCATCTGTTGTGTCATCATTCTGTTCTAATTTAAGCTGTCTTTATATCATATTTTAAAGATGGCATGGATTTCTGATGCTAAATCAATTATTCTATAATATGTGATAATTAAATATTCTCACATTTGACATCAGACTTACGGGGAGTCCGGCAGGCCTGTAGCTTCGTAGTTCAATAAGTAAGCCTGGGTGATCTTGGGAGGTGAGAAACTCTTTGTGAGTCAGGTAGACCTGTAGTCTGGGTGATCTTGGGAGGTGAGAAACTCCCTGTGATAATAGTAAACCTTAGTCTTAAATGGACACATAGCAATCTTGAAGTGTTTATCAAATTACTGAATAAGCATCCTGACTTATTTACATGGGATAGGAACATTTCAATTATTGGGGGGAGGGGTTGGGGTTGTGGGGTGGGGATTAGTAGTCGCTAAAAAACTTGTCTTTTAAAAATCTATTATTAAATGTGGCGGCCATCTTGAATTTCTGGCCGGCTTGCTATGATCAACTAGATATCAAGAGCAATATTCCAGTGAAGTTTCATGAAAATCTGTCAAGTATTTTCAGAAGAGTAGTCGCTACAAGTTTTTACTACATATCTATATGTAAACAAAGATGGTTGCTGGCAGCCATGTTTAATGTTGAATCAAAAGGACCAACATCATGCCATGCTGATCATTTTATAAAAAGTCCCATATCAATATCACTTACAGTTTTCAAGAAGTAGTCCCTTGTGTTGAAGTTTCATGAAAATCTGACAAGTAGTTTCAGAGGAGTAGTCGCTACAGGTTTTTACTATGTAACTCTATGTAAACAAAGATGGCCACTGGCAGCCATGTTTAATGTTGAATCAAAATGATTTTCAACAAGGACCAACATCATGTCATGCTGATCACTTTAGAAAAAGTCCCATATCTATATCACTTTTAGTTTTCCAGAAGTAGTCACTACAAACTTGTTTTTTAAAAATCTATTTTTAGCTTTGGTGGCCATCTTGAATTTCACATCAACGTGAATTTTTTATCTGATCTTTTCCCCAAAATACATAGGAAAAGTCCTGCAGGTATTAAAGACATATTACATATGACATATGTCTGGTAATATGTCTTGGCAATTGTTAAATTTTAGCTTCGTAAAATCATACATTGTGGTTTAAAACAGAATTTTGTGACATATTTCAATTCTTGTAATCAGAATCACTAGAGCGCTTACGTACTGCATTATAATTAAGTTTTAAACGTTGTTACTGATTTATTTTAACCAATACCGATTACAGAGTTATCGTTTGCTTTTGATTGGCATGCTGGTTTACTATTTATTGGTGCACATCTCCGGAATAAAGCTATCATAGTATAATACCAGTCAACCTTGGCTGTAAACATTTGAAACTTCAACACACAGCGCATGATATGCATCGAATTTAAACGTATTTTCAGTGCATATTTGGTATGCACAAAAATTATGAATCCTGCATTTCTATACATTACCATGTTTAAAAAACTAGACATATTATTGTATCAGGTTGTCTGTCCGTCCATCATTGCGTCCGTCCATTCTGTTTTATGTTTTTATGTTATGGGCCATGATTTGCTTTCCTTTTTGTTTGGTGCTTGCAATGGCCCGTGTTTATATTTTAGGCGTCTTTTCTTGTGCTTTTAAATACTTATAATTTTCTGTTTTGTTACCTCAGACAGTGTAAATCTTATACCTTTTCGATAATTGTATACAATCCTCTTTTCTGGTACTGGATGGCTGATCCTGTAGAGACTAGAATACAGAGGCAATTAACAGGGTATTTCTGGGGGTTAAGTAGTGCAATTTGTGAACCTTTCACATGTAATACTTCTCAAATGTATATATTTTATGACCGACAACAACCTAAAATATTGTCCTATTGCGTATCCCATTATTTTTGTTTATTATTATATAATGTCTTATTATGTGTCATAATTATTTTAGCTCTTCTGTAACAGACTCCCCGCTTATTTATATAGTATGTACATATATATTAACAATATATTACGTTCCATGCAAGATTTCATCTACCCTAAGACGCTCAAATCTGTTTTGCTCTCTTCGTTTCCGGTGTAAAACGGATTTAGGAAACTTAAATACCGGTATGCTTAATTACTAACATATTTTCAATCAATATCCATTATAATAATGCCCTGTATCACTTCTTACCCCAATCCTTATGGTAAGATAAACATCCAGCCTCAGGGCAGCCATTAATCTCAAAACTAGTTATCCCTTATAGAACTATCAACTCTCAAATCAGGGTGAACTGGAGTAACCATTTCATGTGGGTAAATGTAGCTTGTATGTTCACTTGCCCACTTGAATATGAAATGAGAATGCAGCTTTCCTGCATGTTCTGCACACTACTATGGTTTTAGAAACATCAAGCATGTGTTTATAATAATATAATAACGTTTCATTAACTTTCAAGTACTATGTGCTCTACTGGTAATATACACTTTTAAATCAATTGAAGACTCTATGCCGGCCCTGCATCCAAAGAACAAGTCTTTACCAGGGGCGTAGCTTGGCCTTTTTGACGGCATAGGCCCGCAGTTAAAGTTATTATGCTAGTGGGGTCCGGGGACATGCCCCCCACACCCCAATTTATTTTTATGTTAGAATGCATTAGGTGCGTGCTGACGTATATTTTAGACTTTAAAGGGCAAAGATAACTAAACAAATATATATGAAAATAGTATTTTCTGGTTACTACGCCGCCTATACAGACCCCCCCCCCCCCCCCCCGCCTATACAGACCCCCCCCCCCCCCACCCCCCCCACCCCCCGATTTTTATTGCATTTTTTGAATTTTGAATTTTTCTATTTCTGAAAATTAGGCGTAGGCCTTGGCCTACAGGGCCTATGCAGAGCTACGCCAATGTTTACCTGTTTATAGCGGAACATGCATGACAGATGTGGCTGTAGGGATCTTAATGTGTCACGTGATTTCTATTTTTAGAAAACTGACGCAAACAAAAATAATGTTACAAATTAAATCATAAATAATTTTAAATTTCAACTTGAATAAGACACGACTAGTATTAGTTCGAATTGACTGTCTTTTTTTTTTAACTGAAATAAATAAAATCAATCAAAATTATCAACAGAAAGTCACGTGATCATGTGAGCAAAACAAAAATGGTGGACAGCTGATTTACGGAAGTTCGTCAGCAACATCGATTTTGCTAACAGTTATAACTAAATACTGGTGTTTCCTTCTCTTACCGTCGCAATTATGTGGGTGAAGCCGGAAGAAGTTCTTTTAGCGAATGCACTATGGTAAGAAAAAATGTCGATTGAAGAAGTTGCCCAATTTTTAGAAATAATGAGTTCAATGAACTGTATTCATCTCTGGTTTCGCCCCCTTCCTATTTCGACCCAAATTAGTTTTACAACTTTGTATATCTGCTTGAAATGTTAATTCATGTGAAACAGGTTAAAACTATGAGGAAAGCACAGTTCCTGTCATTTTGTTTGTACCATTATATATATATTTTTAATAATTTCAGTCATTTATCATATATAGAAAAGGGCCTGTAAAACGTGTGTATGGTACATATAAGTCAGTTAAAAATAAATATATGGTAAATACAAATTAAGAGAGCATTTTGTTACAGACGGATAAATAAAGAAATTGTATGAATTTTAAATTATTCATCAAAATGAAATTAATTTTGGGGGCACTTATCATGGCTAATGGAGTCTTCGAAAGTGTTCTTGATTTTTCTGGCCTCTTTCGTTTCTTCTGATGTGGCTTTCTGCCCGCCGACGGTGTTTTCTGTGTTGTTCTGGTGCCACCAGCAGGGATCACCCTAGGATTGAATTTCAATGAGACAAAATGTCCCATTTGCTTGATTTTAATGAGACATTCATCAATTTCATGAAACATTTCGGATGCGAAGCCGAACAACCAGTGTAGTGCCGGAGGCGGGTCTGGGGGCATGACCCCCAGAACATTTTTGAAATTTAGATGTGACTTCCTGCATTCTGACTCATTCCTAGTTTTGAAAGTAGAAATTGTTAAAGAATCCGAAATAAAGCGTGTCCAAATTTACGTAAACTTTTTAAGCTAACACAGTTTTACAATTGCTTGCACCACTCCAGTACATAGTTAATCACGTCAAATCATTATAGATCGGGGGATAATGGTGAGATATGAATAGAAGTTGATGAATTATTATAAAAATGGTTATGTTTATTCATAATCAATCGATTTTCTTTGACACCGCCGTGTCCGCGAAGGAAAAGCGAACCGGAAGTGTTGTTTTGATTTTTTTCATGTGATTTTCGAATATTAATTTGATATTTTCTCATTTTATATGTTTTAATCGCGAATAAATGGATCTGAACAAATTTACTTGAGATTTTAAATGAAATATAAATAACTATATTTTCATTACCAACCGAAATGGTGAAAATGGATTTCCCCGAATTCGGTGCAACAGTTTGTTCCATTTGTCTTTTTTTCATGCGATTTTTGAGATTCCTGCACCAGTAGAAACGACTATATTTGCATTAGTTTTTCCAATATTAATTTTATTGCACCAATGTATTGTAATGAAGATTGCTATGTGCCCATTTAAATGCTGTATATAATGCTGTGTTTTTACCTTTAAAGGGACACACAGCAATTTTGATTACAATTTATTTGTGGAATAAAATTAATTAATTTGATAATATACCAGTTTCTTTAAATAAATATAAACGAAAAAAACAACGTGCAGCTAGGCCGCGACTTAACAAGATAAATCAATATTGCCATGTCAACTATTTTACCAGATGTCAACTATTTTATCGGAAATGTCATGTGTTCAAATTACTCAAAATAACCTACAAAATACATTTATAATTACATTTATTTAAAGAAATCAAAGGGAAAATGACAGCAGTAAATACACTGGTATATCATTTAGTAATCATACAGGTGCTAATCCAATTAACGCCTTAACATGGATGTGTGTTAATCCTATTATAACTATGCCAACTAGGTGTGATATACTGTGACCAGTCATTCATTCAAGAATAGTAGACTAGCATTGGATGACGCAATTTAATGACCAGTTTCTGTATCTCTTGTTAATATTTAATGATATTATTCCAAAAAAATTGAAAAACTTTTTTATCTTTTTCATATGATAGTGTTTAACATTAATAAAAATATTGATGCATGGAATTTTATTCAATAGAAGGAATTATTTATATTAAACAGACCCTTTTCTTTACATCCTTTCCTTAATGACATAATTAAACAGATTCAATGAATTATTACCAATAAAAACTTAAAACACTTTTTTAATATAGTGTTTATTATCAATATAAACTGTTTTGTATCAGTTTTTATTCAAATTAAAGAATTATAATGCATTAATCCGGCCCTTTTCTGTACTGCCGCGTCCTTTTCATATTGGCATAAGAAAACAGATTCAATGATATTAGATCTATTGCCAATAAAAGCTTTTTTCTTTTTCAATATTATACTGTTTTTAATCGATATAAACCATTTTGTATCACTTTTTGTTCAATATAATGTATAATAGTGCATTTAACCTGCCCTTTTCTGTCCGGCCACGTCCTTTTCGTAGTAGCATGCGAACATATATAATATTACTACCAATAAAAATTAAATATTTATTATTTATTTGATATTTTTCAGTCATTTAGTAGTGCTCCAGATAAGATGCGTATCTGCGTAATTACGCATATTTTTTCATCAAAAACGCGTTAAAAATAAAATAAATGCGTATAAATATGCATTAAAAAATTGTCATTAAATATTGAGAACCAAATAACCGCGTACACACTTCAGTAGAAAAATCTAGTACACCCAATCATACTCAATACTTATTGAAGTTTGAGGTATTGAATGACAATCAAGTACCTCCATCAATTATTAGTCGATGCTTGCAAGAAAAAAAAAAAAGTCAGCTGTCAGCTATAATGAATATATATAAGCGGAAGAGGAAATACATTATGATTTTTTCAAAACTTGTTTTGAAAATGCTCATTAGTAAATGTAAATTCACAATACCATTTTTTTTCATCTGTACAATACGCATTGTGGTGAAAGTTTATCTGGAGCACTGTTTAGGTATTTATATTCGCTGCTCTCGCGTGATCTCGTTCCGTATTTGGAAACTTAACCCTGCCCAACACACACGTGACTATTTCCGGTTATCATATATTGCGGATTTGTGTGACCTAAAATCAGCGACAGTCATTAGAAAATTAATAAATTGTTTATGGTTACCCCGCAGTTCCTCTCGTAGCTATGTTACATTAACTTCTACTCTCTAATTACTGTTGAATTCAGCCTGATACAGAGGATGTGACTAAAAGCTAAAGGGTACATAAAGAAGCAAGGTTACTTTTATATATACATGTATA
This sequence comes from Cyrtodaria siliqua, assembly GCA_037043455.1. Taxonomy (NCBI): domain Eukaryota; kingdom Metazoa; phylum Mollusca; class Bivalvia; order Adapedonta; family Hiatellidae; genus Cyrtodaria; species Cyrtodaria siliqua. The sequence continues at coordinate 8,063 of JAWPHD010015429.1, read as the reverse complement.
TATATATAAATATATATATAATATTACATAGATCTGTACATGAATAAAAATCGATAAGCAATAGGTTTTGGTTTGCCAATTATCGATAGTGTTTTGCCAGTCTGATTCCCAACCCTACCCATATTATATAACTCATGAAGACAACTGACAATTTCCTGTTTGTGTTTGACAGTGTAAACTTGCTTTAGATTCCATTGTCAGTTGTATTCATGAGTTAGGTTGAGAAATTGCCATTTCTTTAACTAGAACATAATCGGTCTTGTTTACTTCATTTATATGGTGATCATGAACTGTTCATAAACAGGAACATTTTAGAACAGCATTAGAAACTTATTCGGTAAGTGATAACCGCATTTAATCTTTTTCATTTTTGTTTAGTGTAAACAAATATATTTTATTTGAAACATGTTTTTAAATGTGTCAGGAATACACCAAAACTCATCTTTTACTTGATAATATAAACAATTGCGATATGAAGAGAGGGGCTACCATCTAGCTGCCACACCCAATACAATACACTATCTGTTGAAAAATTCATTGGGAAGACCCTGTGGTCAGACTCAAATTAAGCACATTTAAATGTTGTGCCAATAACAAATAAAAAAAAAATCCCAACTTTTAAGTAATCTGTACCAAAAGAGCATAATTGATTATTCTATATCCTAGAACACAGACCTAATAATAAACCGGTCAGTAACTTACGCCACAGAGAGAGAGGAAGGATACATGGGAATCCTGTAACCCTGCCCTACTCTACTATTGATTACATGTAGATTCCTATGGTTCTTAAATGGTACAGTGCTCAGGGGAGTTCTTTAACATGCTCGGAGGAAAAACTTAGATACATGGGACTGCTCAGCTTGTCTTGGACCACATCCAAGTAATCCAATGGTGCGAGTGAGGCTTGAACTGACATGATCACCGCATTCAGAGTCCGGTGTGCTATGCACCGGGCCACGGCGGCACCTTTTGAAATGAATGAAACATATAACGTAAACATGCATACGACTTTTTATGATATTTATGTTTTAAGTCTGAAAATATTTTTTGAAACTCCACACTGTCCTACATGAAGTTTGTAATATTTATGCCCTTAATGCAATGCAACTGGTGACAAGTATGCCAGTTTGTGGGTGAGCAAGTATACATGCCGTCTCAGCAGGGATTCAAACTCGGATTACAAAATTGGGTTGCAAGCACTTTACATTGTCTCCACAAAACTTAGCTTTGGTGAGAAAGTAGTGTGGGCTGAACAGTGCCCCAGATAACTTTTGGACCTATTGGGTATTTCACTCATGAAATTAGAATTCATTGAGTGAATTTTAAATTTTCAAAAATAATAGGGTGATTTGGGGATCAAATATAAAACAAGCAAGGTAACTTACCCGTCTTTAGGTGAGCTTTACTGACTTGTTATTCATGGCATTATTAATGATTACTTTCCATAGAAACACATATATTAATTTCAGAAGTGTTTCTTAACGGTAACTCGCTTGTCGGTTTACGTCCCTGTTTCCACATTTTAATCGTCTGCACAACGCAAACGTTTTCAAAAGTAAACAAGAAAGCGCCCAGACGACTACACAATAGTATAGACTGGTATAGCGTACATATTCAACTATATAGCGTTCTCTTTTACTGCTCTTCTTTATCGATAATTATGTAACGTCCCAGTCAAGATAAACACCGGAAGTAAAATCTGCTTTTTGTAAATATTGGAATACGCACGAAAACACCAATCCATCAGTCATTTGAACACTTGACTATCGATACTCTCGAAAATTAAAATGTTTGAGTGAAAAGAAAATTGCTTGGGTATATGGTACGCATGTCAGGGAAATTAATTGGGTATTTGGCAATTTTAATTGAGTGAAATACGCAGATACGCTGCTTATCTGTGGCACTGGGCTGAATAAACTCATCATTAACAACACACACCTCCTCCGAGGCCTGCTACACTTCTTCAAGTTTTACCATGGCAAAACACGGAAAAATAATCCTTATAAATGATTGAATGATAGATGATGGAAACCAAATCAAACTGCAGAATAATCAAAAACAAGGCTGTTTTAAGAGTGAGTCAGGAATGACCAAAAGTCATCCATGATTTATTTGTTATAAAATAGAGCACACTGGCGTGACATCATGCATTTATTAGACTGATTAACTGCAGGCATGATAATAATGTTATAAGGTCTGTGATTTAACCAATACCAATGCAGAAACTAATGATCATAGTTTGTAAATATTTTCCCTTAGGGTTGCCAATTAATTGGTCATAGGTTTACCAGAAAAACAGTTATTAACTTAAGATTTCCAATCTGGGAGGGTATGTGAGTGGTTTTACGGTCTGAAATTGCGTTTTACGGTGACGCGGTAGCGAAGCAATAAAACGTAATTTCAGACCGTAAATCCAACCACATGCCATCCCAGATTGAAAATCTTAGCATGGTCTCAATTCTCAATTCTAATGCTTTTCCATTTAAATGCCAGAAATGTAAAGTAAAATTATACATACACACTTGTGTTTCTTCGAAAACTCAATTTCATCGGTAACGGCATTTGTTGACGTCCTCCAATGACGTGGCTTGTTACAATGTTATGTGATGTCACATACTTTTCAGGTGGTAAATTGGGTGTTTTACAGTCGTAAATTTTTGACGTTAGCCAATGGAGAAACGTGTTACATAATAGTTGCATTAGAATCTGAATTTTAAAAAAAATAATTGTGTTTCTGTCAGGAAACCCGTTTAATTCCCCGTCATAGGTGTGTGGGGGTCGGGGAACCATCCCCCATCACACCATACAATAAACATGTATTCAATATGTACATACACAATTCAGATTATAACATGTAGAACTAATATTACGGCGCTATTTAATGTTTAACTTAAATACATTGCTTGATTAAATCATAATGCATGTGGGAAGTTAACAACTCAGATTTATTTTTCAAATTCTATATATCATGCTTAAATGCTAATACCATCCTCTTGACGAAACGAAATTCAAGAAGAGAATTAGCATGTCAGTCATTAATCGTTTTTAAAACATAGAATGTGCATAATGTGAAAAAGCTTTAGTCATTGTCGGTCATTGTATATTATATATCATGCTTATGCCAGTACCATCCTCTCGACGAAAAACGAAATTCAAGAAGGAAAATTATATAAGCATGCCATTCATTAATCATTTTTAAAGCATCAAATATTCATATTTTGAACAATCTTTAGTCATTAAACAATGAAACCAAAACATTACTTACACAAATATATCTGACAGTACTATAACTGTTTTATATAATTAATTGTTGCCGTGTTTTTAAGCGTCAAGTTTTGCCATATAAAAAGGTCTTTTATTGATTGCTTTATGTGTAGCAGTAGGAAGTCAGAACTAGGAGATTTATTCTCGAACTTGTGAATGTTCCTACATTTCCATATTTGCCATTTGATATTTGGAATTTGATAAAACCAAGAACCATGGTTTTGAAGTTTATTATTTCTAAATCAAGATCCAGTAATTCAAATATATCTTGGAAAATACCATATTGTTTCTAATTAGTGCCCCCAGGGGCGTGTCATTTTCTGAAAGGGGGATGCTTATTAGAACGCTTTTCGTAAGCCAGTGCACTTTTTAATTTCCTTATATAATGCTAAAAAATGTTGTGTTACTGAAATATGGAATTTAATTCATAAGTGTGTGTATACTGTTTCTTGGATTTTAACCACTTTTCTTGAATATTAACCACTTTTACACCTCAAGCTAAGATTATTATTTTTTAATTTAGTGGGGTGGGGCGCTAATTAGAGGGGGAGCGCTAATTAGAAACAATAGGGTAGATTCTATATAATTCCATACTTGTTTAATTATGTCACAGTTAAAAAATAAGTGGATTAGCGTTTCTCTTTCCCTTTCGCATATATTACTAATTAGTTGATTTCTGTTTTTAGTTTTGAATCTGTTTTTGAATTTATCTGTTTATTTTTTAGTTGGCCTGGTAATATTATTTTATTTTTATAATTTAAGAAGTGTCTTTTCCATATTCAATGCTGACTGCTTTCCTGGGGAGAATTCTCCTGATATCATAGCATTTAGGTAATTTACTTGGTATTGCTTTCCTAATTTGAGACTATTCCGATATCCAGTTATGTCGGAATTTGAGTTTACGGAAAAGATTTTGTTCTTGAATTAAATAGTTTCTTTGTTCATCCCAAATATCTTTAAGAGAGTGTATATCGCTCTTGAAAAAGAATTTAAAGAATAGGGGTTTGTTATTAAAGGTGACTTTATGATTTCCAAACAGTCGGAGACTGCAAACTTGATCTAAGATATTTGGTGTTTCGAATTTTCTAAGTGATATCCATGCCAAAATTGCATTCCGATAAAACTCTGTTAATTGTAATTGATGTGTTAATGCTTCGATAGAAGAGCAGTTGCGAATATTCACGATCGAATTGTAGTAGATAATGTTTTTCTATTGCAGTCCAGTTATCGAAGTCAGAATTTAAATGCTATATATAGTTTTGGTTTGCATGCTTAATATAACATTTTCGATGTCTATCATGCCGGGCCCTCCTTTGCTTTTATTTTTGTATATTGTAGTTTTAGCGACAAGTGTTTTTTCCCATTCCAAACAAAATCCAAAAACATTTTTTGTAAAATATTTGCAAATGTTTTTGGGATTCCGGAAATTTATCGTTGACGGCGCAAATGTTTTAAGTATGAGTATTTTTCCTTGAAGAGTAAGATCTCTGGATTTCCAAACCTGTATACACTTTTTTATTTTGTTATCTTTATCTAGCCAGATAGCATCGTCATCAATATTGTTACCATGGCAGACTCCTAGTACTGTCGAATGCTTTAATTTGATCAAGAAAAATTATTAGTCTTTCAATATCCTCAGAGTCAGTGTAATCTATCAAATCTTGAATAAATCGGTTCGCTTGACTTAAATATCAACCATTCACAAAACTCTTTTGATTGAGATGGATTAAGTACGGCAGAATTGGTTTAAGACGAACGGAAAAGCATTTGGCAATTATTTTATAGTCTACATTGAGAAGTGTTAGAGGTCGCCAGTTTTTAGCTCTACTGGCTGCAGGGGCCAGCAATGCTTATGGGATGGTGTGTTGTCCGTCGTCTGTTGTTTATTAACTTTTACCTCGTTAAGACGATAGGGCCTTCATTTTTCATCCGGTCTTTACCAAACTTTAGCAGATTGTTAATATCAATGAAAGATTGGACAAGTTCGAAAACCAGTCAGATTGAACCAGTAACAGTGGAGTAATGGCCCTTGATTTAGTTAAAAATGCAGTATTTTGCCTCGTTAAGACGATATGGCCTTCATTTTTCATCCGATCTTTACCAAACTTTAGCAGATTGTTAATATGAATGAAAGCTTGGACAAGTTGAAAACCAGCCAGATCGGACCAGTAACAGCGGAGTTATGGCCCTTGAATTAGTTAAAATTGCTTGATTTTGCCTCGTTAAGATGATAGGGCCTTTATTTATTTTTCATTTTTTATTTTTTTTTATTATATTTTATTATATTTCTTTTTTTAATTTTAATTTTTTTAATTTATTTTTTTAATATATATTTCTTAATATTTTTTTTTAATTACTTTCTTTTTTATTTTTTGTTTTTTTGCGCAACTTAGCAGGAAGCATTGGTATGATTTCTAGTTGTGCCTATTGCGTTTTTTTCCTGTTCGTTGATTTTTGATGTCCCCTTGACATTTTGACTTTAAAATTTCTTGTCGGCGCTACTTCTCCTAAACGCCTTGTTGTATTTCTATGAAATTTGGCAGGAAGCCTCAGTATATGATGTCTAGTTGTGCAAGTCGCAGTATATCAATGATATAAAATCTTGGACAGGTTCAAAAACCAGCTAGATCTTGTTAGTAACGACAGAGTTATGGCTCTTGATTTGTTGAAAAGTGCTATATTGTATTTTCCTTTGTTAAATATGTAGCTGCTTAATGTTTTATCTGATCTGTACCAAGTTTGTTTAGAATGTTAATATAAACCCCCCACCCATTTGATGAAATCTCATTTTTCGTCAGTGTGTTCTTGGGCAAGACACTTTCCCTTAGCCTCGTTCAGTCGGATGGAGACGTAAACCGGGTGGTTTAGTGTATCGGTCTATCCTCCGAGCACATTAAAGAACCATAGGGATCTATTTGATAATAAGAGTAGGGCACGGTTCCCGGATTCCTATGTATCCTTCCCCTCTCTCTGGGGCGGCTCTAAATAAGCTATACTGTGTTGATGAGCCGTTAAACAACATACAATTCAATTCAGTACTCATTCATAGAAGAAAGTGGGACAAATTAAACAATACCCATGCCAGACCAGACACAGCAGACTTATTGCATGATTACAAGGTGAACGTTTGGCCCTCTTGTACTTTTTGCAATGTTTTAAAAGAAGTACTGATGGGAATTTTATGACGACAATCCTTGATATAAGATCCGTTTTAGCCAGCAGAGCATCCGCAGGTCCTCTTGGGCCTCTTGTTTAAGTCTTCTCTTTCCCCGTTTTTATATATGAGTGATAGTAGACCTTTGTATTGTGAATCTGATGGTTAGTATTCAGCTAATATTTCATTGATGACTATCTCAGATAGTACCAGAATGTTTGATAGAGTCAACATTTTTGTTTGCAATGTATCGGAGTCATGATTGTGATTTAAGTCTAAACCCACAGAGCAGTGTAAAACAGCCTATTAAATCATTTTAGAATTATTTTATTTTTGTCTCACCTTTTCGAAGAAAAAAAGAGACATAGGTGTTGCTTTTCCGGCAGCGGCGGCGGTGGCGTCAACATTCAAGTTTTGCGCTCAGGTTATTTTCTCGAAAACTGTATGCGCTAGACCTTTCAAACTTTGCTTATAGTTGTATCTTGGGTGGAACATCGAAATGTGAGAAAGCAAATGTGGATGTGACCTTGACCCTCCAAGCAAGGGACAGATAACTTAATAATTTTTATGTTCAACATTTGCGTTTAAGTCACGTTCTCACAAACGTTATGCATTAGACCTTTCAAACTCCGTTGATATGTTTAGGTCACTTTTTCACAAACTGTATGCACTAGACCTTTCAAACTTTGCTTATAGTTGTATCCTGAGTGGTACATTGCAATGTGACCCTCCAAGCAAAGGGCAGATAACTTAATAATTTTTACCTTCAACATTTGCGTTTAAGTCACGTTCTCACAAACGTTATGCATTAGGCCTTTCAAACTCCGCTGATATGTAGTTGTTGTTTCTTGGGTAGTACATCACAACATGTCAAAAAACAAATGTGGATGTGACCTTCACCATCCAAGCAAAGGGCAGATAACTTTGATTGTTACATTTACATCACTTTCTCATGAACTATAAGTATGCACTAGATGCTTTAAACCTAGTTTATAGCTTATAAATGTTTGGAAGACAAAACATTCTATTTTGACATAGTTGTGTCTTGGGTAGTGCATCTTTTTGGGCGCATGGATTTCATCTATGACCTTGACCTACTTTTTGGAGCTGATGAATTTTTTTTTTTGATTTTTTGATTTTTTTTTTTTTATAGAACAACATTTTGTTTTTAAACAAATGCACTTAAATGTCATCTCAGCAAACAGTAAACACCATTGATTTTAGTTATTAAAATGTTTACAAACTTTCATTTAAGCATCATTTATCTTTTATTTTTAAGTCCCGCCCCCGTTAAGTGAGACATGTGAATCCGCGGATTTCTTGTTAGAATTGTGTGAATTGGTTTCAAGAAACTCATTACTCAATGAGTGATACAGACAGTCTATATCTGTGTCTCAAAGCATTTAAAAGGCTAATTCAGTTCTGAGAACACACTGAGTTGCATCATAATAGCATGGTGTGATGTCATATACCAGGGTGTGATGTCATAATACCCAGAAAGTGATGTCATGATAGAAACAACCAAATGAAAATATGAATGAAGCATTCTGATTGGTTCAGTGATAAAAATTGGACCAATCAAACTAGTTAATTAAAGCTCATTACATTCTTAGAACACACTGAGGTTTTACTGGACATTGAGTAA
>JAWPHD010015428.1:0-55419 GCA_037043455.1 Cyrtodaria siliqua | reverse complement strand
ATAACGTTTTTTTTTCTTGATTTAGATCTCTCGATTGAAAATGGTGAAATAATAAGCAAAATCTATGACAAGAGAGATGATTTGAATTTTGACATTGTTAATTATCCCCAATTGGATGGGGATGTTCCCCGAGCAATTTCTTAAGGGGTGTATGTGTCTCAACTTATTCGTTTTTCAAGAGCTTGTACTCGAGTTGAGGACTTTAATATTCAATATCTTTGTATAACTAAAAAGCTACTCAGTCAGGGTTACCGTTACCATAAACTTCGTAAAAACTTTGCAAAATTTTATTATCGTAACCCTGATCTTTTTTCCAAATATAAAAGTAATTTAAGGACTCTTCTGCGACAAGGACTATCACAACCTGACTTCTATGGTGATGTGATTTATAAACTTCGTAAGATTCTTGGTCATGATCACTTTCATACTATCTTTGTTAAACTTGTTAAAAAGTTTATCAAAAGAGGTTATGACACTATCATTTTGCAACGTACTGCATGCTTGGTGGTGGACCCTTTTACAGTTCGCCACTATGCTTTCCTCTTTAATTGTACGATGACTGGACAGGCTGTGGACCCTATGATGACGCCTACCTAAAGCCCGTTTGATGTTTGTCTATGACCTTTCTTGTCGTGCCCTTAATGGTTTATTCTCTTGTTGCTCTGGTTTCTGCCAAGTCATTGAGTACCTTCATTGTAGCTTTCTAGGCTATTGTTTTTTTATGCCTCCGAAATTTTTTCGGGGGCATATGATATAGTAATCGCACCGTCCGTCTGTCCAGATTCTGTCTGTCTGTCCGTCAATTTCGTGTCCGGACCGTAACGTCACAACCCCTGCAGGGATTTTTAAATAACTTGGTACAAGTGATCACCATAACAAGACGATTTGTCACGCGCAAAACCCAGGTCCGTACCTCAAAGGTCAAAGTCACACTTGAAGTTCATAGGTAAAAAACAGGTACGCAATTTCGTGTCCGGGACGTCACGTCACAACCCCTGCAGGGATTTTTAAATAACTTGGCACAAGTGATCACCATAACAAGATGATGTGTCGCGCGCAAAACCCAGATCCGTACCTCAAAGGTCAAGGTTACACTTGCAGTTCATAGGTCAAAAACAGGTACGCAATTTCGTGTCCGGACCGTAACGTATATATTATATTACCCCTGCAGGGATTTTTAAATAACTTGGCACAAGTGATCACCATAACAAGACGATGTGTCGCGCGCAAAACCCAGGTCTTCAAGGTCAAGGTCACACTTGGAGGTCAAAAGTCAAATTGTGTCTGGTCAATAACTCTGGCATTCATGGACGTATTTTCAAATAACTTGGCACAAGTGCTCACCACAACAAGACGATGTGTCGCACACAAAATCCAGGTCTGTGGCCCAAAGGTCAAGGTCACATTTAGAGGTCAAATTGTGTCCGGTCAATAACTTTTGCATGCCTGGACGAATTTTTAAATAACTTGGCACAATTGCTCACCACAACCAAATGAGGTGTCGTGCACAAATCCAGGTCCATGGCTCCAAGGTCAAGGTCATACTTAGAGGTCAAAGGACACTTCGGGGGCATTTATCACTTACAGTGATATTTCTTGTTTGTATTATATTTGCACAAGCATATTTGTGTTTTACTTATATTGCCTATTGATGCTGCCTTGTTGGTTAGAGATTAGATCATGGCGGGATTTCTTTATTTACACTTCCCTGTTTAGAACCGATTTAAACCCCCAGTGGCCTACTTTGCCACTGGCCGTTCCAAGGCGGTAGCCCTATTGTCAACCCTTTTGTGTTTTTAATGTTATTTGTATTTTTTATTACTGTTGCCTTCTTGTTTGTCTGTTTGCGTGTTTGTTTCTGTGTTTTGTGGTTGACTGTTCTCCTTGAATGCTACTTTCCCTGTCCGATCTTTTTATATTTCTTGGCCTCATGATGTCAATTACTTTTGCTACAAAAGTTGTTGTAATAGAGCTTGCATATGAATTTGTCCAAGGGAAAACTTATTTGGTTATAATTTACCATTAAAATGTCAGAGTACAAAGTAATGAAACTAAACAACATTTGGGAAATGTAATAAATAGTATCACACACGATTATGTAAATATACATTTATTATCAGATTCATATTACCTTTTACAGAGTATTTCAGAAAAGTCCATTACAGAATAATACGTTAGCCACATCTATTAAGTTTACAAGCCATTTTCTGCAACAAAGAAGTCAAGTGTCCGCTTTAATAAATGGTGTTTAACAGCTACAAACAGTCTTTAGCCTGCTGATGAGCAAATACAGATGAAGATTACTGTAAATGAATGTTCTCGACCCCCATTAAGGAAGTTCTACCTCCTGTTGGCAACGACAGCTGGCCATTTCTTTGGGCCCCTTCCAACAATTCCACTATTAATTTCTAGAACTGATAAAATATCTCAGAGATTCGAAAACATATTGGATGAAAATTATATCTACAATTTTGCATATGAAGTTTGCATATGAAGTTTACATACATATACATGTATTGTTACACATTCAAATTTATTACTTGTAAATCATAAAGGTGTTCATCTAAAACGATCAATGCAATTACTGCCAAACTTAAGAACTCACATGTGCTAATTAATGTCCTTAAAAAAATTATCTTAAAATGGTGTCAGATCACTGGCGAGAATGTATATCCACTCAACCATTGCTGTTGAATTGGATGGATACTGCACGCAAATTGAATTATATATAACTGATCATAAAACACAATCTACCTGAATTCTGAGAACTCTGGAATTTTAAAAATACAGACTATTAAAATTGATGCAAAACATGCATGCCAAATAAAATATTAAAAATATTTGTAAAAGTAAATTATCATTTAACAATACAGTTCAACCTTGAAACAGAGAGCGGGACTGTCCATCAATACCATGATGCCTTGTTATAAAGAACTAGTATGACAGACCATCAATACCATGATGCCTTGTTATAAAGAACTAGTATGACAGACCATCAATACCATGATGCCTTGTTATAAAGAACTAGTATGACAGACCATCAATACCATGATGCCTTGTTATAAAGAACTAGTATGACAGACCATCAATACCATGATGCCTTGTTATAAAGAACTAGTATGACAGACCATCAATACCATGATGCCTTGTTATAAAGAACTAGTATGACAGACCATCAATACCATGATGCCTTGTTATAAAGAACTAGTATGACAGACCATCAATACCATGATGCCTTGTTATAAAGAACTAGTATGACAGACCATCAATACCATGATGCCTTGTTATAAAGAACTAGTATGACAGACCATCAATACCATGATGCCTTGTTATAAAGAACTAGTATGACAGACCATCAATACCATGATGCCTTGTTATAAAGAACTAGTATGACAGAAAGACAGCAGCAAATTAATCAAGATGGTTTACCTTTTTTTATGGTATACATGATTTTTTTTCAAAAAAGGCTTATTCAAATAAAAGCACCCGTTTACCTTCAGTTTTAAATATCCAGTTATTTTTGGCCTTAAATGCAGTCGTATAGGATTAAAAACACACACACAATAACAGCCAAACAGAAAGACAAGATTTACATGTTATGTTTCAGTTGGCTTTTCGTTTCAAACCTATTTTCATAGCACTACTTCTTCAACATGCATAATTTACTTTGGAAGACAGAATTATATGTGGTCATTACAGTACAAACATTGGTTAAACAAAAAAGTCTAAAAGACCTACACAGCTTTGTGTGATAACTTGTGCCTTATCTACAGGTGTACACAGGTGATATGATCTGAATTGTTCAAATGACATGCTCAGATACTTACCGGTACCTGAATTACTACTCCTCTCACAATATACGCTAACAAGGAAGAAATGAATTGGGTTTTAAGGCGCACCAATGCATGAAAGGTTATATGACGCCTAACAGAAATGAAAGTGCCAGGCTCATCCTCCATTTACATCAAGATAAAACATGGAGAATGGGCCTAGAACCTTCTTACCTGCAGAACTGCGTAGTTGCTTCATGTTCTATAGTAGACACTCCATTTATGATGGAGCCACGTTTTCAAGTTTGTATACGCAGTTGTCAACAACTAGAGAGCCACAGGGTTGATTAGCCCTTTATAAACAAGAGCACTGGAAATCATCAATTTTGTTGCAATAAAAAAAAATGAATCAGACAGTTATAGGCCTTTACAAGATGTATTCACTGGATTATGTTGAAGATGTATGCAACATTTCATTGCTTTACACCTAATACTTTGGAAGTTATTAGCCACAATCAGTTGTCAAGTTAGTCAACAGACGGAATGACAGACGGACGGGCCACGTCATTATGGGCATAGGATAATATTTTCTCATCAGCTATCTACTTTAATAGATTTATATATATTTACATGCGGTGGTACAACACAAGTATGAAACATGCGGTACAACACGTATCTAAGTATGAAACATGCGGCACAACACGTATCTAAGGACTAAACAAAGAAATCGTGACGATGTCGACGCAAAGGAATTATTATACCAGTCCCGTCGCTTAGCAATGACCGTTTCGATTTTCGATTTTCAATGCATACGTCTTTTTGGCATTTAAAGTTGTCGATTTGAAGTCTGATTTTCTCATCAGAATCAACATGCAGTCAAAAATGTACATAAATCTTATAGATAAATGTTTTAATTTACTTGTTGCAAAGAAATAAATTCAAAATCGATTGAATATTGTGTTATACACGCGTTTTACTTGCGACCCACATTCTCGGATTACACAAAATGTCAGCCATTTGCATTCAATATTGTCATTATGTTGTTATTTTTCAAAGCATATTTCGCCTGGCCATAAGCTTGATTCTTTCAAATATTAAGTTTGTTTGAAATTTCGAAGGTTAAATATTATTTTAAAACGAAGATAGATTATGGATGTTCTATGATTTGGAAGATTTCAATGGATAAAAATATCCTATTTTTTGGAATGGGTTTCCCCGAAATAATATCAAGCGATACCTCTATTTTTAAACTTCCAATCACAATTGAGCGCACTTGCGAGAAGCAGATCGCTTATTGTTTACATAAGCTACTGTAAACCGCAATGCACTCGACAGCTACACCAAGACGATTTCGGGTAGGAAGTGAGTTTTTCCAGGATCCTGTATCTGCAGCTCTCTATGTGAACCAAAGAAACACAACACAAACAATAGACTTGTTTTATGCAAAAGTCAACAAGTCTTTAATTCTGGTGTTATATATAATTTGAAACACACTGGAGTCAACCCCTATCTAAGTATGAATTACATGTAAACAAATATTGACTTGCTGTCGCACTCGCCCTTTAATTGTGCCTTACAGCAATGCAAAGACCAGCTTTATTTTTTTTAGATACCTTTGGTTTAATAACCATGCAGAAAAATGTAAATTCTCTTTAATCGATATTAAGCCGACAGTCTTGTTCTAAAATAGGCTAATTAGATGCCAATGCAACTAAGTATGACGTGGACTTTGCATTGTACATTCATATGTACAGATATTGCGTAGATACTTCTGATGCTGCCTTTACAGTTTATAAATGTCACGATGGATGGCAAAGACTTCTTTAAAAAAACATCCCTTAATAAATCCATCGAATGAATCCATGTCATAATTAAAGCGTACACTTTTTTCAAATGATTATTCACCACAAGAAATCCGCGGATTCACATGTCTCGCCCAACTGGGGCTGGACTGAGCAATAAAAGATATGATGCTTAAATGGAAGTTTGTAAACATTTTAGTAACTGAAAACACGGAGTTTACAGTTTGCTCAGATGATGTTCAAGTGCATTTGTTTAAAAACAAAATGACATTCTATAAAAAAAAATCAAAAAAAAGCTTTAAAAAATAGGTCACGGTCATAGATGAAATCCATACATCCAAAAAGATGCACTACCTAAGACACATCTATGTCAAAATATATTGTTTTGTCTTCCAAATATTAAGTAATAAACTAGGTTTAAAGCATCTAGTGCATAATTATAGTTCATGAGAAAGTGATGTAAATGTAACAATTAAAGTTATCTGCCCTTCGCTTGGATGGTGAAGGTCACATCCACATTTGCTTTTTGAAACATTGTGATGTGTTACCCAAGAAACAACTATAAACGAAGTTTGAAAGGTCTAATGCCTAAAAATTGTGAGAAAGTGACCTAAACGCAAATGTTGAAGGTAAAAATTATTAAGTTATCTGCCCCTTGCTTGAGAGTAAAGGTCACATCCACATTTGCTTTGTCACGTAGCAATGTACCACCCAAGATACAACTATAATCAAAGTTTGAAAGGTCTAGTGCATACAGTTTGTGAAAAAGTGACCTAAACACAAAAGTTGAAAGTAAAAACTATTAAGTTATCTGCCCTTTGCTTGGAGGGTCAAGGTCATTTCCACATTTGCTTTGTCGGATTGTGACGTACCACCCAAGATACAACTATAAGCAAAGTTGGAAAGGTCTAGTGCATATACAGTTTGTGAGAAAATGACCTAAACGCAAAACTTGATGTTGACGCCTACGCTACCGCCGGAAAAGCAAGACCTATGTCTCCTTTTTTTCTTCGAAAAGGCAAGACAAAAACTACAAAAAATGGAAAGGACTTGGGTTATTTCATTTGTTAAATATTAGAGCAAACATACTACAGATGAAAGTACTGTCAGAGTAATTGTTCATTGCTGCCATTATATAATGTTTTAAATATTAAAATGCATTTTTGATAGTGCTTTACCCTGTCCTCTGGCAGATTTTTAAATAATAAAATCTCCTGTTTTAATGAGATATGAGATGCCATTTGTGTTGATGTTTTCTTCTTCTCCACAACAGATTATTAACAGTTTCAATCGTAAAAAGTCAAGTTTTGATTAAAAGCCATCTCTCTATCTATATAGTCAATTCACTCCAAAACCCAAGCTCTCCCGACATGGAAGAAAATTACAAACACAACAGCAATTCAAGTCTTCACTCCCAAGAATGGTTCCCTACTGATTACTGGGTCTTGGATCTGGTGTAGTATGTGCTCTGGACGCCTGTGTTTTTCCTCCAGATGAGATACAGTCCAGCCAGCAACAGGATGGCGGGCAGCAAGCCCAAGTGCATAAGGAGGGCCTCACGGGGGTTGAAGACGCCGTCCACAAAGTAGGCCAAGTTTAGGTTGATGAACAGCATAGTACATGTCTGAAAGAAATGAAACGCTTACACATCATGTTAGGTTATAATGGGACAGCAACCTGAGAGGGAGATGAGATGAAGTTCCCCATCAGACATGCCTCCACCTCGGAGCAAACCCACCCCACACTGGGTAGAGGTCTAGCCCTAAAGCTAGGGCTTTATTCCCTGAGCTACTAAGGGTAAACAAATGTTAAAGGCACACATATTTCACATGTTTATTATATATATGCTCTAACGAACAAAACATACCCAGATATACAGTCAACCCCAGTTTAAGAGACTGCACCGGGAAAGACCAAAACTGATGGCGGCCTCCACATGTTCTAACATTGTTTGACTTCCTATGAAATGTTTAGTTAAATATGTACATGAAAATTGACAATTAATTATTTAAAGACATTTTCTATAGTCTTTTCTGCATAACAGATTTTCTTTAAACTTTTTGTACAGTAAGTCTGTTATATATATAGACAGAAAAGGCAAAAATAATGGTATGTCACCATGCTCGTTAAAATTTGAAAAATAATTTGTAATGCCACCGTCTCAATCTGTCCAAAAAGTTGAACAAGTCCATAAAATAGCTAAATAAGATATTTCTGAAGTCGAATCATTTATTCATTGGTCACAATTCTGCTAAAATTGTATTAAAGTAAAGAACATTTAAAGCTCATCTTTATGTAAAACCTATATTTTTTTACAAAATCTGTTGAGACCATTACCACAATTTATGCACAAATTAGCCCATAATGATACATTTTTTTTTTTTTTTTTGTATGTTCCCAATAACAGAATTTTTTAAAACTTTCTTAGCACATAATTTAACATATATAAAAACAAAATGTGCAATAAAAATGATAGGTCCCCATGCTTGTTTAGAAAAAGAATTTGAAACCCTACCCCTATGCTAAAAGGCCAAGTTTTGTATGAAATTATACAGAAATGGTATATTTTCCTTTTTTGTTATGTTCCTAATAACAGAATTTGTTCAAACTTCCTAGGAACTTATTTGAACATATATTTAGACAATATATTCAATTAAATGTATAGGTCACCATGCATATTGAGATTTAATATTGTTTTTTGGAACCGTACCATTATGCTTAAATTTTTTAATTTTGTTTGAATCTTTACAAAATGCTCTATTTTTCCTATTTTATGTATCTAATAATAGGCCTTTATTTAAATAAAGACAATAAAAAAAAATTCAATCAAAAAAAAAAATCACAAAAAAAGACAAAAAATAGAACTAGACATCAAAAGCAACATTCCAGTAAATTTTTAGGAAAATCCATCCAATAGATTTAAAAGCAAAGTCGCCCAAATAAGCTGCGCATGGAAAACTACAGCAAATGCCTTTAAACATGATTCTTTGTATTTTATCATTTAAGTATACACCTTGCCAACAAATCAGTATTTCATAATGCCAATTATACCACCTGTCCCGAAGTCCAGTAGCATTGCCAATAACAACCAAAATGAATACGACTTCCAGACGCAGAAAAAGTTAAGGCCAACCAGAACAAGAGGTCAATGACCTTGAAGCTCTACTGATTGATTTTGATTTCAGGAAGTAGTCGCTACAGACTTGTTTTTTGAAAAATTATTTTTAGCCGTGGCGACCATCTTGAATTTCCGGCCGACCTGAAATTTTGCTAGGATCAATTAGACATCAAGAGCAACATTCCTGTGAAGTTTCATGAAAATCCGTCAAGTAGTTTCACAGGAATAGTCGCTACAAGTTTTCATTATATAACTTTATCACTATGTAAACAAAGATGGCCGCTGACAGCCATGTTTAACGTCGAATCAAAATAATGTTTGAATCTGATAACCATCATGTCATGCTGATCATTTTACAAAAAGTCCCATATCAATATCACTTATAGTTTTCAAGATGTAGTCGCTACAAACTTCTTTTTTAAAAAATCTAATTTTAGCTGTGGGGGCCATCTTGAATTTCTGGCCGATCTGAAATTTTGCTAGGATCAATTAAACATTAAGAGCAACATTCCTGTAAAGTTTCATGAAAATCTGCCAAGTAGTTTCAAAGGATTAGTCGCTACAAGTTTTTACTATATAACTCTATGTAAACAAAGATGGCTGCTGGCAGCCATGTTTAACGTTGAATCAAAACAATTTTTGACAAGGACCAACATCATGTCATGCTGATCATTTTACAAAAAGTCCAATATCAATATCACTTATAGTTTTCAAGTAGTAGTCGCTACAAACTTGTATTTTGAAAATCTATTTTTAGCCATGGCAGCCATCTTGAATTTCCGGGCGACCTGAAATTTTGTTAGGATCAATTAGACATCAAAAGCAACATTCCTGTGAAGTTTCATGAAAATCCGTCAAGTAGTTTCAGAGGAGTAGTTGCTACAAGTTTTCATTATATAACTCTATGTAAACAAAGATGGCCACTGGCAGCCATGTTTAACGTCGAATCAAAATAATGTTTGACTCTTATAACCATCATGTCATGCTGATCATTTTACAACAAGTCCCATATCAATATCACTTATAGTTTTCAAGACGTAGTCGCTACAAACTTCTTTTTTAAAAATCTATTTTTAGCTGTGGCGGCCATCTTGAATTTCTGGCCGATCTGAAATTTTGCTAGGATCAATTTGACATTAAGAGCAATATTCCTATAAAGTTTCATGAAAATCTGTCAAGTAGTTTCAAAGGAGTAGTCGCTACAAGTTTTTACTATATAACTGTATGTAAACAAAGATGGCCTCTGGCAGCCATGTTTAACGTTGAATCAAAACGATTTTTGACAAGGACCAACATCATGTCATGCTGATCATTTTAGAAAAAGTCCCATATCAATATCACTTATAGTTTTCAAGAAGTAGTCGCTACAAACTTGTATTTTGAAAATTTATTTTTAGCCGTGGCGGCCATCTTGAATTTCCGGCCGACCTGAAATTTTGCTAGGATCAATTAGACATCATGAGCAACATTCCTGTGAAGTTTCATGAAAATCCGTCAAGTAGTTTCAGAGGAGAAGTCGCTACAAAAAACAGTTTACGGACAGACGGACAGACAGATAGACGGACGCCGCACCACGGCATAAGCTCTGCTGATCTCTGATCAGTAGAGCTAAAAATAGGTGTGTTTCCTATTGCATCCTCTAAAAAAATAGGGTAGGTCAGTAGGCTTTTTCTTTTTTCCCCTTTGTTGAGCAAGATATTGTGAGATTCTTTTTATCACATAAAACCTAAACAAGTTGATGATACAACGTGAGTTTCTCAGTGATGTTGTCAGTTTACCTTGATATAGCCGTCTCAGTTAAATTATGCGTTCCTGTTACAAATAATAGGATACTTTAAACCAGAAGACCATTGTTTAACATGCATTTTACTAATTAGCCGGGTAATAGTTAATTAGCATCGCTTTGTTTACATGAAAGGAAAACGTTCAACTCCTAATGAATCATACGACATTCCAGTCAAATCATATGGCTTACCTAAATATTTTACACTTTAGTTGTATAATTCGGTAATAATTTGCATAGTTATACCACCATTTAGTTGGATCAGAAAATATAGAATGGGGTTATGTTTCACTTCCATGATGCAAGCTATGAGATAAATAATTGTTTAATTGGCATAATAGGGTTGTTCGGACAACCGGAAACACACATCTATATTTCTTTTTGGCCTAATATACAATGAATTTTGTTTGTATTTTAACATATTTCTTCGTAATGACCGAATAAACTGTATCGGCGACTAAAAACAACCTGAATTTCATATTTCTTCCTGTAAAACCCACTCGCTTGGGGCTATGAGACTCTTTTTTTTTTTTTTAATGTTTGATCAGCTGATAAATATGTCGAGTTAAAATTATGACCTTTGGCAACTTGCCATAATGTGTTCTAAACAAATTATTATGTTATCCAATCACTTGGTTGTATAAATATAACTTTATCAATATTTATGAGGAGACACCAATCACAGCATTGTATAAAAATAAACTTATGAATATTTTTATGAATAATTCAACCTTCTGGTCATCCATCCCAATCATCAATATTTCAAAGGTTGTTACTGAAACTCATTAATTGGCACTTATACTCAATATCGCATGCAGGTGAATGATTAGAGACTAATTGATTAGAATAGACTAATTATGTGATTGTTCAATTTATGTTTGATCTCGATTTCTGTGTGATTTACCAGGAGTTAAACTGGGTTTTACCGGATTTAGATTTTCTGAAGAAAAGAAATCGGTCGCTTACAGATCATAACAAGAAAATCAGTAGAATCGATGGATGCTCCCCGAAATGTATCCTCAACTTATCATATGGCCTTGTATCACCCAGTAGAATCGATGGATGCTCCCCGAAATGTATCCTTAACTTATCATATGGCCTTGTATCACCCAGTAGAATCGATGGATGCTCCCCGAAATGTATCCTCAACTTATCATATGGCCTTGTATCATCCAGCAGTTTTCAGTTTGCATTTCCATTAGTAGTTTATGCTCCAGATAAAAAATCTAAAGTATAAAATTACAAAGGGCAATAAGTCTAATTGCAATGATGACAGAGTTACGGTTCTTGCACTCTGTACTTTCTCTCGTTGCCCTCTATTACTGTGTGAAGTTTCATTGCAGTCCCATGAGTAGTTTTGAAGATATGCTCCGGACAAAAATTCTAAGTATACAAGAGTTGCGCGCAACATGATGTCTCGCCTAAAGTGATGTGTCCACCAAACATTGCAAATGACCTTCATTCAAAAGGGTAACATGGGGCTAGTAAACTGTTATTCGGGCTAGTGATTTTTTTAAAATTTATACAGTCGAGCTGGGTTTTCATTGAGTATATAAGAATTCGGGCTAGTGACACAAACAATTTAATTCAAAGACTGCTTTGGGGAGCATAAAAACAGTTGTTTGGTATGAAATTATGCAGTCGTTGGTCGCATTAGACAGGTCGTTTATTGCAGTATACAGTGTTCCAAGAAAATTAAAATTGAGGACTAGCCCAGGGCAAGTAGATTTCAAAAGTCCACTTGCCCTGACTGAAAAGTCACATGCCCTGATTTATTTTTGAGTTGCCCCGATAATTAAGTACCAATGAATAGTGGCTGGTACATAGTTTTTGTCAATATTGAATACTCCGCTTTTTTACTTTGTTTTATTTATAATTTTTTTTATTTATAATTAATAATATACCCGTGATAAGAATCAAACAATAAGGTTCTGTTTCCCGTTATTTTCCTTTTATTTATCCATTGCATCATATAACAAAAACAAACAAGAGGTCAATGACCTTGAAGCTCTACTGATTGATTTTGATTTCAGGAAGTAGTCGCTAAATTTATTTTTAGCCGTGGCGGCCATCTTGAATTTCCGGCCGACCTGAAATTTTGCTAGGATCAATTAGACATCAAGAGCAACATTCCTGTGAAGTTTCATGAAAATCCGCCAAGTAGTTTCAGAGGAGTAGTCGCTACAATTTTTTACTATATAATTCTATGTAAACAAAGATGGCCGCTGACAGCCATGTTTAACATCGAATCAAAACGCTTTTTGACAAGGACCAAACATCATGTCATGCTGATCATTTTAGAAAAAGTCCCATATCAATATCATTTATAGTTTTCAAGGAGTAGTCACTACAAACTTGTATTTTGAAAATCTATTTTTAGCCATGGCGGCCATCTTGAATTTCCGGCCGACCGGAAATTTTGCTAGGATCAATAAGACATCAAGAGCAACATTCCTGTAAAGTTTCATGAAAATCCGCCAAGTAGTTTCAGAGGAGTAGTCGCTACAAGTTTTTACTATATAATTCTATGTAAACAAAGATGGCCACTGGCAGCCATGTTTAACGTCAAATCAAAACGATTTTTGACAAGGACCAACACCATGTCATGCTGATCATTTTAGAAAAAGTCCCATATCAATATCACTTATAGTTTTCAAGAAGTAGTCGCTACAAACTTGTATTTTAAAAATCTATTTTTAGCTTTGGTGGCCATCTTGGATTTCACATCAAAATGAATTTTTGCTAGGATCAACTAGACTTCATGGGCAACATTTCTGTAAAGTTTCATGAATATCCATCCAGTAGTTTCAGAGGAGTAGTTGCTACAAATAAAAGTTTACGGACGGACAGACAGACGGACGACGCACCACGGCATAAGCTCTGCTGAACTCTGATCAGTCTAGCTAAAAACAGGTGAGCGTTTCCGAAGACAGCTTCACTGCGCATGTACTGTATCACTCATACAAGCGACAGTCACCGATTTCTTTGCCATAAATTACGGCTAAATAAAGAGCATTCCAACCGTGATCGTGGCCGATTGCTGATCTACGTTCTATAAAAAGATATACATGTACTGGGCTTTCACTCAATATTGTTTACATAATGCAGACGCGTCACTTACATAAAGGAAGTATCTATAAAGTGTGAAAATGGCTACGCCTATAAAACAAGCAGATAAACATAATGGCGGACTTCTACAGTCGTTTATATTTAAACGCTGTGTAGCAGTCTAGGCGTTCCCCGTGTTATTTTGCAGCTTGCATTTGTGAATAAGCGTTTGTTGTAAAGTGTTTTTATGATACAGATTTGCTAAAAATAGAAAATACAGCAATTCATTGAAAAATAAGAATACAAAATCGAAATCACCGTTCAAACAGTTAATTTCGAGTGATCTTACTTCTTCTACATGTTCAACATGACAAATTCGTATGACCACTCAATGTTAATATGAAAGCTGTAATGCGATTGGTTCAAATCTTGTAATCAACCAATGAAATGCACGCTTTCTAATTGATGAACTTTAATCAAGGGAGAGAACTTTTTATTGATCAACAAATAACATGATGGCTTCAAATTACTCGCTATTAAAGATTATTTCTGGTAGAATTTTAGTTTGCAAAGTTTGATTGTCCAGAGATTTTCTTGACTAGCCCGACGGGCAACAATTTTTAAAGAAAGACTAGCCCGGATTCAGATTAGACTAGCCCCGGGCTATCCTATTCTTGAAGCACTGGTATAAATTCATAGCAAATTGTACAATTATCTGAAATGTCTTCGAAAATAATTTTGATTTTTTTTAATAACTGGTGGCAACATTTTGTCCTTATGGAACAGTTAATACTATCAAATTTATTAACACACGACTCACAGGAAGAGTTGAATGTGTTTTAAAGGCTCATCAACACAGTATAGGTTAATTAGCTGCCCCAGATATGGGGGAAGAATACATAGCAATCCAGGTACCTACTACACTAACAACCGAACAGATTCGTATGGTTCTTTAACTGCTTGGTGGATAGACTTCGATACATGGGACCGCCTGGTTTATGTCCCCTGTGCATCGTAATGAGACTAAGGGAAAGTGTCTTGCCCAAGTACACTGAAGAAACTCAATGGTGCCAATGAGTCTTGAACCCCAGTCCTATGGTTTCAAATTCACCATGCTATCCTCTGAGCCATGCCAGCCCAGGAAGAAAAGAATTCTGAATACATATTACATTACGCTGATATACCAATTATTTGTAATAAAGGTTAGAATAAGTACCAGAATCTGGGCCAAGAAGAAAGCGCTCCTATCCTCATCATATCTAAAGCTGGTAGCGTACCACGCAATGAATGACATACCGAAAAACAGGGCACCGATACATCTTACTTCAATTGTCTCGACTACGGTCAACTTCTGAAAAAGAAATATTTAAATATAAAAATTTAGTATGGTGGTAGTAATGGCATGAAATAGTTTTTTTCATATCAGTGCAGTGATTTCAAGTGACTCGTGGCAATCTTGATTTCTTTAAATTAAACTTGCATTCCCGTTAGTTTTTCTACATAACTTGCATATTTGCAATCATTAATAGTTATTGTTAAAAGCAAATTGTTTTTACATATATATAACTATAAGGCCAAACAAAATAATATGTGTGGTTCAGGTAACATTGGGAAAAAAAATAGGGTAGGTAGGTAGGGATTTTATTTTATTTTATTTTTTGATTTTTTTCTCTCGACACGTTCCAAAAATAGGTCAAACACAGTGTTTTAATACTTTTGTAATACTTTGCTTAATATGTTTGTTTGGTTATTGGCTCTTTATACAACCAGGAGAATATTTAAAAAAAATGTAGCATGTCAGAGCAAAATAAATTCATTTGACTAAAATAAAAATGCACATATCTGTTTTCAAGTCCTTTTTGAAAGTGAAATATATTAAAAAGAAATTGACAAGAGGGTTGCAAAGATGCAAAGTCTGCACTCGGTATATAAGTGAACGGTGTCCCATCCACTTCTGGAGAACATTGATATTTAAACTATTAAAATTTATTATAATATTTCACCCTTAATAACGTACATAGTTGAAATAAAACGGCTTCACTTTTATTTAAATATGTTCATGATCGTGTCACATGTTTAAAAAATACCTCGAAGTAGCAATGCAAACGCATTTTTCAAATTAGAAAATATTGGGAAACTGATTAGTATTTTCTAAATAGTATCATCAAAATAGTCCATTGAGGAAAAAAAAATTAGTTTATGAACCTCCCCACATGCAAAAAAAATATTTTTTGTGTCCAACAATTGCCAAAAGCAACCTAGCTGATAAATATTGTTTTTTCCTTGCAATGAAGTCATGCAGATCTTTATTTACAAAGTAATGTGTCAAATGAATGTTTCTTTCCCTTTTTCTTTTAAATATGTGCTACTATTTTCACAAGTTGGTGTTAAACCCGTCATCTTTGCTATGTAAACAAATGAGTCCTCGCGTTAGATGGCCTACATGACTTATCGTGACAATGTCAAGGTCAAATTTGAACAATTCTGAAACATGAGTAAATTAGCCTAAAAAAGCCAAAAGTTCTTTCGTGATGAATGATAACATGTGTATGAAATATTTAAAGTGTTATTTCACTAAAGAATTCATGAGAATTATTAGTGGGAACAAGTTTCTAGTCCGAAATAAGACTCGAAAAAGACGATCTTGTTTGTAGTACCACGCATGCGCATTGCAGTCACATGACAAGAGTTGTCTTTTCTGATGTTAGCAGGTGTTGAAAAATGCGCAAATACACCACGAGTACGTCATTTTTTGTGAGATCAAATATAAAACAAATTGAAGATTAATTATTGAAGTACTTTATTTGTACATAAACTAGAGCGTAATCATCCGATTTAATACTGAACTTCCAAAAACCGCACTTCGCTTCCATTTATTTTTCATCTACCAATAAATAACAAAAGCCGTGAGGTCAATTACGTAATGTATGCAGTGTTTTCTTCCTATATTCAACATAAAAAGTTCCACTTTTTAGTATCTTAGCACTTAAAAGATGCGTAATTTGACGTACCCAACTCCAGGTTGGGATATTCCTAAATTCTAAATATAGCTTACGCGGCGCCACCTATCAGTTTTGCATTGCTACTCGAAGGGACTTCCATCTCCCATATTCTTATAGGCGAAACACTGAAATGAACTGGTTTTTAAGCCAGAATCGTGGTGATTTTCTTGAAATATATCGTTCAATGTAGCTTGGTTTACGACTGCCTTCATCATTTTTTTTTCCGGACCGTGAATACATCTTTCGAAATTAAACGCGAACATGGTCGCCGCCATGTTGAATTATGCGTTGTTTCGTACTCGCGGCGTTTCGTACTTCGCGGTGTTTCGTACTCTTTACCGAACGTACCCACGAAAATTCGTTCTCAACCCGAAAAAAATAAATAGGGTCGGCGATTCGGCGGTAAATAAATAGGGTCGGTCGGGTTACCTGAACCACACATATTATTTTGTTTGGCCTAACTACTGTACATATATATAACTATAACTACTGTACATATATACATGTATAACTATAACTACTGTACATATATATAACTATAACAACTGTACATGTATATAACTATAACTACTGTACATATATATAACTATTACTACTGTACATATATATTACTATAACTACTGTACATATATATAACTATTACTACTACTATAACTACTGTACATATATATAACTATTACTACTGTACATATATATAACTATTACTATTGTACATATATATAACTATAACTACTGTACATATATATAACTATTACTACTGTACATATATATAACTATTACTACTGTACATATATATAACTATTACTACTGTACATATATATAACTATTACTACTGTACATATAATAACTATTACTACTGTACATATATATAACTATTACTACTGTACATATATATAACTATAACTACTGTACATATATATATAACTATTACTACTACTATAACTACTGTACATATATATAACTATTACTACTGTACATATATATAACTATTACTATTGTACATATATATAACTATAACTACTGTACATATATATAACTATTACTACTGTAGATATATATAACTATTACTACTGTACATATATATAACTATAACTACTGTACATATATATAACTATTACTACTATATAACTATTACTACTGTACATATATATAACTGTAACTACTGTACATATATATAACCATATATATAACTATTACTACTGTACATATATATATATATAACTATTACTACTGTACATATATATAACTATTACTACTGTACATATATATATAACTATTACTACATGTATTGATAATATTGCACCAATAATATATTTAAACATTTGGTAAAATAACAAAGAAAATTGAAAACTCAATTTTTTTATTTAATTAAATGCTAACAATTTTTAAGTCAAAACAAGGTGGTGTCTCGCCTAAAGTGACGTGTCCACCAAACATGTTTCAAATGACCTTCATCTTGATTAAAATCGAGGATTTATGCAACATCAAGTACCTTTGTCTGCATTCAAAAGGGTAGCGTTCATAGTTTTCCATAAAAGGAGCTAAATATAGACTTTACTTATAGGCAGTTTCCCTTTATAAAGTTAATTTGATACTGAAAATGCTGAAAATGGCAGGCAAAAATGTCAACTATTATCCACCATTATAACTGGGAAGTATCATGTTACAAAGAGGCTGTTGTTTTTTTTGCTCTCACAAACTGACATTTTAATTTAAGCATATATCATGTTTTATCATGAACATGTCATCACAAATTAATGCTGGTGTCTGCTTGTGATGCATGAAATAGTTTTAAAGGCCAGGTTTGAGTATAAAAACTCCAACATGGCTCTTTTTCAAATCATTATTCTATCAGGTTTAATCACAAATTTCTAAATCATATTAAGCATTTTATGAAAGCATTTGTAAACTCAAAAGTTGGCATGTAAATACATGAAACATTACTGAATACTCTGTACATATACATGTATAACACAAGAAATCCGCGGATTTAATAATGGAATAAAAATAAAGGATACATGATGCTTAAATGAAAGTTTGTAAACATTTTAATAACTAAAAACAATGGAGTTTACAGTTTGCTGAGATGATGTTTAAGTGCATCTGTTTAAAAACAAAATGCCATTCTATAATTTTTTTATATAAAAACTCAATAAATATTGGGAAACTGATTAGTATTTTCTAAATAGTATCATCAAAATAGTCCATTGAGGAAAAAAAAATTAGTTTATGAACCACCCCACATGCAAAAAAAATATTTTTTGTGTCCAACAATTGCCAAAAGCAACCTAGCTGATAAATATTGTTTTTTCCTTGCAATGAAGTCATGCAGATCTTTATTTACAAAGTAATGTGTCAAATGAATGTTTCTTTCCCTTTTTCTTTTAAATATGTGCTACTATTTTCACAAGTTGGTGTTAAACCCGTCATCTTTGCTATGTAAACAAATGAGTCCTCGCGTTAGATGGCCTACATGACTTATCGTGACAATGTCAAGGTCAAATTTGAACAATTCTGAAACATGAGTAAATTAGCCTAAAAAAGCCAAAAGTTCTTTCGTGATGAATGATAACATGTGTATGAAATATTTAAAGTGTTATTTCACTAAAGAATTCATGAGAATTATTAGTGGGAACAAGTTTCTAGTCCGAAATAAGACTCGAAAAAGACGATCTTGTTTGTAGTACCACGCATGCGCATTGCAGTCACATGACAAGAGTTGTCTTTTCTGATGTTAGCAGGTGTTGAAAAATGCGCAAATACACCATGAGTACGTCATTTTTTGTGAGATCAAATATAAAACAAATTGAAGATTAATTATTGAAGTACTTTATTTGTACATAAACTAGAGCGTAATCATCCGATTTAATACTGAACTTCCAAAAACCGCACTTCGCTTCCATTTATTTTTCATCTACCAATAAATAACAAAAGCCGTGAGGTCAATTACGTAATGTATGCAGTGTTTTCTTCCTATATTCAACATAAAAAGTTCCACTTTTTAGTATCTTAGCACTTAAAAGATGCGTAATTTGACGTACCCAACTCCAGGTTGGGATATTCCTAAATTCTAAATATAGCTTACGCGGCGCCACCTATCAGTTTTGCATTGCTACTCGAAGGGACTTCCATCTCCCATATTCTTATAGGCGAAACACTGAAATGAACTGGTTTTTAAGCCAGAATCGTGGTGATTTTCTTGAAATATATCGATCAATGTAGCTTGGTTTACGACTGCCTTCATCATTTTTTTTTCCGGACCGTGAATACATCTTTCGAAATTAAACGCGAACATGGTCGCCGCCATGTTGAATTATGCGTTGTTTCGTACTCGCGGCGTTTCGTACTTCGCGGTGTTTCGTACTCTTTACCGAACGTACCCACGAAAATTCGTTCTCAACCCGAAAAAAATAAATAGGGTCGGCGATTCGGCGGTAAATAAATAGGGTCGGTCGGGTTACCTGAACCACACATATTATTTTGTTTGGCCTAACTACTGTACATATATATAACTATAACTACTGTACATATATACATGTATAACTATAACTACTGTACATATATATAACTATAACAACTGTACATGTATATAACTATAACTACTGTACATATATATAACTATTACTACTGTACATATATATTACTATAACTACTGTACATATATATAACTATTACTACTACTATAACTACTGTACATATATATAACTATTACTACTGTACATATATATAACTATTACTATTGTACATATATATAACTATAACTACTGTACATATATATAACTATTACTACTGTACATATATATAACTATTACTACTGTACATATATATAACTATTACTACTGTACATATATATAACTATTACTACTGTACATATATATAACTATTACTACTGTACATATATATAACTATAACTACTGTACATATATATATAACTATTACTACTACTATAACTACTGTACATATATATAACTATTACTACTGTACATATATATAACTATTACTATTGTACATATATATAACTATAACTACTGTACATATATATAACTATTACTACTGTACATATATATAAATATTACTACTGTACATATAATAACTATTACTACTGTACATATATATAACTATTACTACTGTACATATATATAACTATAACTACTGTACATATATATAACTATTACTACTATATAACTATTACTACTGTACATATATATAACTATAACTACTGTACATATATATAACCATATATATAACTATTACTACTGTACATATATATATATATAACTATTACTACTGTACATATATATAACTATTACTACTGTACATATATATATAACTATTACTACATGTATTGATAATATTGCACCAATAATATATTTAAACATTTGGTAAAATAACAAAGAAAATTGAAAACTCAATTTTTTTATTTAATTAAATGCAAACAATTTTTAAGTCAAAACAAGGTGGTGTCTCGCCTAAAGTGACGTGTCCACCAAACATGTTTCAAATGACCTTCATCTTGATTAAAATCGAGGATTTATGCAACATCAAGTACCTTTGTCTGCATTCAAAAGGGTAGCGTTCATAGTTTTCCATAAAAGGAGCTAAATATAGACTTTACTTATAGGCAGTTTCCCTTTATAAAGTTAATTTGATACTGAAAATGCTGAAAATGGCAGGCAAAAATGTCAACTATTATCCACTATTATAACTGGGAAGTATCATGTTACAAAGAGGCTGTTGTTTTTTTTGCTCTCACAAACTGACATTTTAATTTAAGCATATATCATGTTTTATCATGAACATGTCATCACAAATTAATGCTGGTGTCTGCTTGTGATGCATGAAATAGTTTTAAAGGCCAGGTTTGAGTATAAAAACTCCAACATGGCTCTTTTTCAAATCATTATTCTATCAGGTTTAATCACAAATTTCTAAATCATATTAAGCATTTTATGAAAGCATTTGTAAACTCAAAAGTTGGCATGTAAATACATGAAACATTACTGAATACTCTGTACATATACATGTATAACACAAGAAATCCGCGGATTTAATAATGGAATAAAAATAAAGGATACATGATGCTTAAATGAAAGTTTGTAAACATTTTAATAACTAAAAACAATGGAGTTTACAGTTTGCTGAGATGATGTTTAAGTGCATCTGTTTAAAAACAAAATGCCATGCTATAATTTTTTTATATAAAAACTCAATAAACAAGAGGTCAATGACCTTGAAGCTCTACTGATTGATTTAGATTTCAGGATTTTTAGCCGTGGTGGCCATCTTGAATTTCCGGCCGACCTGAAATTTTGCTAGGATCAATTAGACATCAAGAGCAACATTCCTGTGAAGTTTCATGAAAATCCGTCTAGTAGTTTCAGAGAAGTAGTCGCTACAAGTTTTCATTATATAACTCTATGTAAACAAAGATGGCCGCTAACAGCCATGTTTAACATCGAATCAAAACGATTTTTGACAAGGATCAACATCATGTCATGCTGATCATTTTAGAAAAAGTCCCATATCAATATCGCTTATAGTTTTCAGAAGTAGTCGCTACAAACTTGTATCTTGAAAATCTATTTATAGCCATGGCTGCCATCTTGAATTTCCGGCCGAACTGAAATTTTGCTAGGATCAATTAGACATCAAGAGCAACATTCCTGTGAAGTTTCATGAAAATCTGTCAAGTA
Source organism: Cyrtodaria siliqua (assembly GCA_037043455.1). NCBI lineage: Eukaryota > Metazoa > Mollusca > Bivalvia > Adapedonta > Hiatellidae > Cyrtodaria > Cyrtodaria siliqua. Next base: position 33,203 of record JAWPHD010015428.1, on the reverse strand, counting down.
GTTTCAGAGGAGTAGTCGCTACAAGTGTTTACTATATAACTCTATGTAAACAAAGATGGCCACTGGCAGCCATGTTTAACATCGAATCAAAATAATGTTTGACTAGGATCAACACCATGTCATGCTGATCATTTTAGAAAAAATCCCATATCAATATCACTTATAGTTTTCAAGAAGTAGTCGTTACAAATTTATTTATTTTAAATCTATTTTTAGCTGTGGTGGCCATCTTGAATTTCCTGCCAGCCTGAAATTTTTCTAGGATCAACTAGACATCAAGAGCAACATTCCTGTGAAGTTTCATGAACATCCGTCAAGTAGTTCCAGAGAAGTAGTCGCTACTACTATATAACTCTATGTAAACAAAGATGGCCACTGGCAGCCATGTTTAACATCGAATCAAAATAATGTTTGACTAGGATCAACACCATGTCATGCTGATAATTTTAGAAAAAGTCCCATATCAATATCACTTATAGTTTTCAAGAAGTAGTCGCTACAAACTTATTTTTTAAAAATCTATTTTTAGCTGTGGCGGCCATCTTGAATTTCTGGCCGACCGGAAATTTTGCTAGGATTTATAAGACATCAAGAGCAACATTCCTGTAAAGTTTCATGAAAATCCGCCAAGTAGTTTCAGAGGAGTAGTCGCTACAAGTTTTTACTATGTAACTCTATGTAAACAAAGATGGCCACTGGCAGCCATGTTTAACGTCGAATCAAAACAATTTTTGACAAGGATTAACATCATGTCATGCTGATCATTTAAGAAAATGTCCCATATCAATATCACTTATAGTTTTCAAGAAGTAGTCGCTACAAACTTGTATTTTAAAAATCTATTTTAAGCTTTGGTGGCCATCTTGGATTTCACATCAACAGTGCTCACGCTACCATACGCCATGGTCGCCATTTGCGATTATTTTATAATACTGTCGATTATTTTAAAGAAATGTCGACAAGAAATGGCGATTATTTTATTTTAATTTTTTTTTTTTTTTTTTTTTTTTATTATACATTTTTCGTATAATGGTCTGTTTGACATCCCAAGTAATAAATGACCGCAATAAACATTACATAATCCGTTCACACCCACTGTGATGTCGCCACGCGCTTATCAATTATCGCTTGTAAAAGTTGTTAATTCCCTTAATTGGCACTTCGTTGTCGGATAATCGGCATTGTTGATACGCGCAAACATCATGTGATTAATGGACCGAATAGCCAATCAGATATGCCGTTATTTGTTATCTTTCGGGCGATTGACCAATCAGACAATCCGTTACGCATCCAACAGTAGGTACAGTTTCCTGTTTGTTTTTCTGTACACAAACTACGAAGAGATGGAATTAATTTGTGCACGCACTATTATGAACATAGTCGCTACTTTCATCTGCATTAATAGCTATCCCATCATGATCCTGATAGGTAGCAAATTCCCATATGTATTGTGAACTGTGAAAACACTTGCAATAAAGTAATTAAAACATTGAAACAATAAGAAGTTTGAATATTGTGCCTGGCTTCGTGTCGGCAGTTTCAATTTGTCACAACTTTGAGATCGACAATTAATGACATAAAACTACATTATCCTACTATTAGGGTTATGTTTTCTTTCCCCTTTGATAAGAAAGACCATTTTTGGCATTCAAAACACATTAATGCATGAAAAAAGGTCGTTATTGATGGTATTTCAATTAAATGTTTTGAAATTTTCGGGCCGTGAAAGTGCGGTGTCATAGTAATTCGGATGGTACATAATTTCGGATTTTGATTTTTTTTTTTTTTTTTTTTTTTACATAATCGAATGAGAAAAACTGTCCTTTACAAATACATGTTGGTGGAAAGAAAAACGATATATAGATGACAGATACATAAAGTATATTTCTATTCATTATTTAATCCATCATTCTTTGTTTTATAAATGTGTAAAGAGTTTCTGGAATCCTACTTTTAAATTTTAAATTCTAGTCTAGGCTCCTACTTCTTTCACTTGGAGAAAGTGGTGACAAAAAGAACAAGAGGTCAATGACCTTGAAGCTCTACTGATTGATTTTGATTTCAGGAAGTAGTGACTACAAACTTGATTTTTGAAAAACTATTTTTAGTCGTGGTGGCCATCTTGAATTTCCGGCCGACCTGAAATTTTGCTAGGATCAATTAGACATCAAGAGCAACATTTCTGTGAAGTTTCATGAAAATCCGTCAAGTACTTTCAGAGGAGTAGTCGCTACAAGTTTTCATTATATAACTCTATGTAAACAAAGATGGCCACTGGCAGCCATGTTTAACGTCGAATCAAAATAATGTTCAACTCGGATAACCATCATGTCATGCTGATCATTTTAGAAAAAGTCCCATATCAATATCTCTTATAGTTTTCAAGAAGTCGTCGCTACAATCTTATTTTTTTTAAATCTATTTTTAGCCGTGGCGGCCATCTTGATTTTCCGGCTGACCTGAAATTTTGCTAGGATCAATAAGACATCAAGAGCAACATTCCTGTGAAGTTTTATGAAAATCCGTAAAGTAGTTTCAGAGGAGTAATCGCTACAAGTTTTCATTATATAACTCTATGTAAACAAAGATGGCCACTGGCAGCCATTTTAACGTCGAATCAAAACGATTTTCGACAAGGACCAACATCATGTCATGCTGATCATATTAGAAAAAGTCCCATATCAATATCTCTTATAGTTTTCAAGAAGTAGTCGCTACAAACTTATTTTTTAAAAATCTATTTTTAGCCGTGGCGGCCATCTTGAATTTTCGGCCGACCTGAAATTTTGCTAGGATCAATTAGACATCAAGAGCAACATTTGTGTGAAGTTTTATGAAAATCCGTTAAGTAGTTTCAGAAGAGTAGTCGCTACAAGTTTTCATTATATAACTCTATGTAAACAAAGATGGCCGCTGGCAGCCATGTTTAACGTCGAATCAAAACGATTTTCGACAAGGACCAACATCATGTCTTTAGAAAAAGTCCCATATCAATATCACTTATAGTTTTCAAGAGGTAGTCGCTACAAACTTGTATTTTGAAAATCTATTTTCAGCCATGGCGGCCATCTTGAATTTCCGGCCGACCTGAAATTTTGCTAGAATCAATAAGACATCAAGAGCAACATTTCTGTGAAGTTTCATGAAAATCCGTCAAGTAGTTTCAGAGGAGTAGTCGCTACAAGTTTTTACTATATAACTCTATGTAAACAAAGATGGCCGCTGGCAGCCACGTTTAACGTCGAATCAAAACGATTTTTGATAAGGACCAACATCATGTCATGCTGATCATTTTAGAAAAAGTCCCATATCAACATCACTTATAGTTTTCAAGAAGTAGTCGCTACAAACTTGTATTTTGAAATTATTTTTTTAGCCGTGGCGGCCATCTTGAATTTCCGGCCGACCTGAAATTTTGCTAGAATCATTTAGACATCAAGAGCAACATTCCTGTGAAGTTTCATGAAAATCCGTCAAGTAGTTTCAGAGGAGTAGTCGCTACAAGTTTTCATTATATAACTCTATGTAAACAAAGATGGCCGCTGGCAGCCATGTTTAACGTCGAATCAAACCGATTTTCGACAAGGACCAACATCATGTCATGCTGATCATTTAAGAAAAAGTCCCATATCAATATCACTTATAGTTTTCAAGAAGTAGTCGCTACAAACTTGAATTTAAAAAATCTATTTTTAGCTTTGGCGGCCATCTTGGATTTCACATCAACATGAATTTTTGCTAGGATCAACTAGACTTCATGGGCAACATTTCTGTAAAGTTTTATGAATATCCATCCAGTAGTTTCAGAGGAGTAGTCGCTTCAAATAAAAGTTAACGGACGGACAGACGGACGGACGGACAGACAGACGGACGGACGACGGACGCCGCACCACGGCATAAGCTCTGCTGATCTCTGATCAGTAGAGCTAAAAATATAGCCAGAGGAGGCCCTGATAGTCTTATAAAATCTGATTGAAAATTTGGCTCTTACGACTGACCAAATTTTCTTACGCATTAAAGTTGGCTATTATTTTCTTAACTAAAAAATGTGTGGCTATTAATTTAAAATGGCCAGTGTGAGCACTGCATCAACATGAATTTTTGCTAGGATCTACTAGACTTCATGGGCAACATTTCTGTAAAGTTTCATGAATATCCATCAAGTAGTTTCAGAGGAGTAGTCGCTACAAATAAAAGTTTGCGGACAGACGGATGATCAGTAGAGCTAAAAATCATCGGTTCCAAAAAGCAAGTCAAGGTCATAGATGAAATCCATGCATCTAAAATCTAAAAAGATGCACTACCCAAGACATAACTATGTCAAAACAGAATGTTTTGTCTTCCAAAAATTAAGCTATAAACCAGGTTTAAAGCATCCAGTGCATAATTATAGTTCATGAGAAAGTGATGTAACAATTAAAGTTATCTGCCCTTTGCTTAGATGGTGAAGGTCATATCCACATTTTATTTTTGACACATACTACCCAAGAAACAACTATAAGCGATGTTTGAAAGGTCTAATGCATAAAGTTTGTGAGAAATGCTGAAGGTAAAAATTATTAAGTTATCAGCCCTTTGCTTGGAGGGTCAAGGACACATCCACTTTTGCTTTGTCATGTTGCAATGTATCACTCGAGATACAACTATAAGCAAAGTTTGAAAGGTCTTAGTACATACAGTTTGTGAAAAGGTGACCTAAACGCAAAAGTTAAAGGTAAACATTATTAAGTTATCAGCCCTTTGCTTGGAGGGTCAAGGTCACTTCCATATTTGCTTAGTCACAATGGCGAATACAACTATAAGCAAAGTTGGAAAGGTCTAGTGCATACAGTTTGTGAGAAAATGACCTAAATGCAAAACTTGAATGTTGACGCCTTCGCCACCGGCGCCGGAAAAGCAACACCTGTGTCTCCTTTTTTCTTCGAAAAGGCGAAACAAAAACAATTGTATCATGTATTTATTTTCTATACAAAACATTTTCGAGCTGAATCAAATTAGATGTTCTTCAACGGCTCATCAACACAAAATAGGTTATTTAAAGCCACCCCAGAGAGAGGGGAAGGATACATAGGAATCCAGGAACCTGTCGTACTCTTATTATCAAATAAATTCCTAAGGTTCTTTAATGTTCTTGGATACTCATACTCCAATAGATTGGACTGCATGTATAACAACGTAATTATTTTGTGTTTTATAAGCTCAAAGTAACAGTGTCCCTTTAAATAGAAGAATTCTTTTAGCAAACTTGGTTGTTGTGTAATGTTTGTCAACATTAAACATTTTAAGTGTTAAACCTTTAAATATAAAATTGTCTTTATTGTCATTGTCACTGAGGGCTATTCCATTAAAACATACATGGGACCCCAGGAAGGCAGTTTTGAAATTGACCACCCACCCATAGATGTAAAATTGAGTTTGCAAGACCCACCTATAGAATTAAGTCGGCTAAAATACACCCGCCCATAGATATTATTTATTTATTTATACTGAACTACATATATATTTACATATGAACTACATACAAATATGACAACTGCTTGAAGAACGTAATTGGTTCTAGCCCTAGTCAGCAAATTTGGAAAAGTCCTAGGCTTGCTGATTTTGGGAAAAAGAAGTACGAGAATTTCGGCCCCACTTCAATAGATTTAAAAAAACAAACGATAAGGTTCTATTTTCCTTTTATTTATCCATTGCATCACATAACAAAACCAGTATTATTTTCTTATACAGTTTTAGGATCGCGCCGCGAATCACGTCAAAAACTATACCGGGTCCCGCAAATTAAACCATCCAAAACAAGTGCGCGTTCCTGGTGTTATTTAGCAGCTTGCATTTGTGAATAAACGTTCGTCGTTAAGCGATTTTTATGATACAGGCTTGCTTAAAATAAAAAAAGATTATACAGCTAATCGTTGAAAAATAAGAATTGAATTGAATGTCGTTTAACGGCTCATCAACACAGTATAGGTTATTTAGAGCCGCCCCAGAGAGAGGGGAAGGATACATAGGAATCTGGGAACCTGCCCTACTCTTATTATCGAATAGATTCCTATCGTTCTTTTATGTGCTCGGAGGAAAGACCGATAATATGAAAAGGAAATCACCGTTCAAACTAAAACTATTAATATTAGAGTGATCTTTCTTCTGTCCAATGCGACAAATTTGCGTGACCACTCATGTTTCAATATGAAAGCTGTAATGCGATTGGTTTAAATCATGCAATCAACCAATTAAATGCGCGCTTTCAAACTGATGAACTTATTCAAGGGAGAGAACATCTTGATTTTCAACAAATACGTTTGAAAACTATTTCTGTTTGGATTGAAAAGTCTGATTGTCCCGCGATTGTCCGGCGGCGTTCGCGGCCAAATTGACATGTCGCCAGTACTTAGATATCTCCGCCCTATTGTTGATGTTGGAGTATATTGACAATAGTTTATATAACATAGCTGCACGTGCCTTATACACGTGCCGTTGTTTTTCGGAGGTATCGTTCTGGTTTGACTGGTTGAAATGGATAAATGATTGACAACTGGCGACATGTTAATTACGTTGATGTGTGAAAATATTACGATCGTTAAAATTACACCCATACATAGATGCAAAATTTGTTTTAAACCACCCAGGCACTGAACCACATTTCTACAAGAGGTTTTTATTAAATTGCCGTCCTGGGGTCCCGGGGGTGTTTTAATGGAATAGCCCCGAATCATTATTGTTTTTTAATAAATGAGTTTAACTAGAGATGTTTGGTTTCCATTTTCCAATCATCAATTCACATGGAAATGTACATCAAATAGGTTCTTTTTAGTTGCCATGCAATTGCTGCAAATAATTGTTTGATTTAAACATATTTCCAGAAACTTTCCACATTTTCGATATATATACAGGTAAACTCCTAGCGGCAGCAAAAGGTCGCGTTTATATGACAAAGGTTTCAATAAATGTTTTGTTTGTTTGTAACAGACAGAAGTCGAGCATTTGTTACTATAAATAGATTTGAATGTCTATTGCTTGGGGTTCATTACACTTCCTGTTACACTTCTTTCTTCTCCTTCTTCTTTCTTTATTTTTTACATTTTATTATATATATATATATATATTTCAATTATTTGATTACTTTAAAAACCTTTATTGGGGACATATGAAACCATGACACAGAGATAAGGCTTAGGTTTAGGGTTGTGAAAACATAAAAGTTCAGCGATATCTTTAACGTGCATGGGGTATGGCTCTCCCTGTAATGGGGTCGACAGCTTTACACTCCACATGAAAGACGGCATAGTTATAAAATACCTTGCACGAGTAAACTACTGCCGGAGTATGTTTTAAAAATCTGAGATGTGACCATTCTGTGATTCGAACCCGAAACCTTTTGAAAGAGTTGCAAAGATGCTAACCAATCGGCCACAGCAACTTTATGTCAGATAACATGTGTTGATAATGTTACATATATAAACGGGGTAAAATTCCCCCGAAGTCATGTTCATTGTGTCATTTTTGTCATGTTCATTAAAATTCTTAATCGTCATCCCAGTATTGTTTCATCTGCTACTCGAGTCGTGGCAGAACACAATGATCGTGGCTCCAGTAAAAAATGGGGTGTTTACAATAGAATTGGCAACAACTGCAGTTCTGCAGATCAGCTCTACAATTCTGCAGATGAAAAGGTTCTATGCCCATTCTGCATATGTTTTAATTGTTTTAAACATATTTATTTTACATCGATTGCGAAACAAGTTCTTGCAACTTAGATTAATCACTCTCGATGGCTTCCTGGGTAGAACCAGTACTAAGCAATGTGGATTAATTATCTTGCTCAGGGATAAATAACGTGGCCGCGACGGAGGATCGAACCCACGACCTCTCGATCAGGAGTTCGGCGCTCTACCACTGGACCACGCGTTTTAATTAGAAGTAAATGAAGAGCGGGCCCAGTGCTCAAAAAATAGGATAGCCCGACGCCCGGGGCTCCTCGAAATCCATTCCGGGCCTGTCTCATTTTGCAGACGAGGAGACCGTCGGGCCTGCCTCAAAAACAAAAAACACATTGAACCAATAAGAAGTTTGAATATTTTGCCTGGCTTCGTGTCGGCAGTTTGTCACAACTTTGAGGTCGACAATTGTTGACAAAAACTCATTATTCTGCTATTAGGGTTGTGTTTTCTTTTCTTTGTGATGGTATTTCGATTGAATGTTTGTGAAATGTTCGGGCCGTAAAAGTGCGGTGTCATAGTAGATCGGATGGTACATAATTTCGGATATTTTTTTTTTTTTACATAATCTAATAAGAAAAACTGTTCTTTACAAATACATGTTGGTGGAAAGAAAAATAGATATACTGTATATGTATAAATACAGATATAAAGTATATTTCTATTCATTATTTAAGGTGTAAGGAGTTCCTGGAATCCTCCTTTTAAATGAATTCTAGTCTAGGCTCCTAATTCTTTACTTGGAGAAATTGTGACAAAAAGAAAAAATATAGCCAGAGGAGGCTCTGATAGTCTCATAAAACCTGATTAAAAATTAGTCTCCAAGTTTAGCTCCAGTTTCACCAAGTCGGCTCTGATTATTATCGTTTGGCAAAAGTGCTAGTACTCTCCTTTGCATTGGTTATGAATTACTATGTAATATTCTATTCTAACATATTTTAAACGAAATGGTAAATAAGTCCGCTGACCAGGGAGCATAAAGTGGTAGCAAAAAGAAAAATATAGTCAGAGGAGATTCTGAGCTTGATTAATACATACGTAACAAATGTGTGCTATAAAAGTGAATAAAGACACATTTCCAATAAGAAAAAAATATTGGACCTTTCCATTTTAAATCGGGGCCTGTCCATTTCAAATCGGGGCCTGTCCATTTTCATAAGCAACAAGGCCTGGGCCTGTCTCTTAAAATAATTTTCTTTGAGTACTGGGGCCTGTTCATCTTTTTGTGTTGGCGTACTGTTAAATTCCAATTCGGCTAAACTCCGACTTCATTCCGTCCGTTACACTTTTTTAAATTATCTACTTCTAATTTCGTGCATTTAATGGGGACGTAAACTGCTCGGTCCCGTGTATCATCTTAGCACATTAAAGAACCATAGGAATAATGAAGGGTAGGATCCCGGATTCCTATTCAGCATTGCCTCTCTATGGGTGGCTCTAAATAACCTATATTGTATTGATAAGCAGTTAAAAACATTTAATTCAATATTTCGTCATTTCTCACTCTTCCTGACTAATATTTACATACATGCTTTCAAACAAATTGTTTTAATTTCAAAAGTAAATGCTAAAATGATGTAAAACTCCTTTCAAATCAAATCAAATGAAGCGCCTCCGTGGCCAAATGGTTAACAACGTTGCATTGTAAACCTTCGCCTGTCACCGCTGCGGGTTCGAATCCCACTGGGAGCCTGACTTGTAATTGAGGAAGTATCGACTCTTATGGATGGCGGGAGGTGAACAGTACTGGTTCTACCCAGGAAAAGGGGGTGGTCAGCCTTTAAAACGCAGTCGTCACAAGACCCCATGTTATAAATGAATAAGTGAGCGACAAATGAGTGAGCGAGCCAGCAAGCCAGTCAGTCAGTCAGTGAATAATTAATGACGTTTTAAGGCCCCCATGTAAATGAATGTTTACTTTTAACACTTAAACGTCAAATTGTGCACAAAACCCATGGAAGCAAAGATAAAGGAATGACATTCATGTCAGTAACAAATCAATTTATAGTAACACGTGTTAGTTGCAACAAACAAACCATTCACGCAAACCTCTGTCAAGACAACGCTAACTTTTGATACGAAAGGTAAACCGTGCTGCCGCTAGGATTTTCACTGTAACAATGAAGAGTGCAGGTGTTTACATTTTAATCGCACAGCTTATCAGTGGCTGTCAAGTGAAAAGTGTATCTGTTCTGTATAATTGTTTCAATTACCAGCTTGTCGACTTCCATCGTTTTTTAATCTAAGCACATCAAAAAAAAGTCAGTACATTATAATTAATGTGTAATGTTCTCTGTATGGATCATTTCAGTGGCTGGAAGTTATTTTATAAAATAACAAGAATTATGTCCAGTGAGTTTAGATATTTAATCTGTACTTCACCATGTTATATGTTAAATGTAATGGTATATGTATTGTGATATTTGGAGAGAGTACATGTATTGGAGAGACCTTGACACAGTGTAAGGTTGAGGCTGAAAGTTATTGGAATAAGAACAATGAACAGTGATATTATATGAAATTTGAACCCTATACTCTATAGGACAAAAAAGTGAAATAATTTAACGCGCATTTTAACACAGTTTTTGAAGACGGTACATGTATTTATGTGGCACTGACTCCGACCCATGGTCAGTGGTCAGATGGAGAGCTGGAAGTTACTGGCATTAAGACGACAATGACAAGATGGTTATATATGAAATTTGAACACACTGCTCCAAAGAACAAAAAAATTATAAGAATTTAATACACTTTCAACGCATTTTTTTGGGAGACAGTACATGTATTTAAGAGGCAACTGACCTTGACACAGGGTCAGTTGGAGGATGATATGTACTGTAATAAGAAGAACAATAACCGGTGATGTTATATATGGAATGTTATAAGAACTTTAACGCAAACCTTAACCAAACCTTAACCAAACTTTAACCAAACCTTAACCAAAACATTAACGCTAACATATTGCATTGTAACTTTCTTGTCCTTGGGAGTAGACTGTTCAAATTTTATATATAACCTCCTCGTCATTATCTTTCGTAATGCCAATAACTTCCAGCCCTCCAACTAAAACATTATTGGAAAAATATATACTGATGTTTTTGAAAGTAACCAATGCTTTTCTTGCATTTCTACCCTAATTTATTTTAATATGTTTATCTTAAAACTGCAAGGACATAATTACTGTAAATGAAGATGTGTACAGTGGAACATGCTCATGTGACCGCACGCATTCACCAATTGTCTTATGCAACCACTTCTGAGCTCCCACCGATCATATTCCTTCAAATTTTATGTGCATTAAGTGACTTTTGCCTAACACGACCAACGACCGGGTGGTTTCACACCAAATATCAATAATTTTTATCGTTAAGCGACCGCTAATGAGATAAGTGGAATATCAATTTGTAAATTATTGGCTTACTGTGTCCAAATTGGATGATCACGCCTTTATTTTGTTGTTAACAATTGAAGTAAAAAAGGTGTGAACAACAATTTTTGACACAAGACAATTGTTTCAATCGCAACATTCTTGGTTATAAGATTATTATTTAAGGATATTACCGAGATTCGAGAAAACATGCAATTTTCTATCATGGTTTACTCATTTGACCTCCAAGTGTGATCTTGTCCTTTGAGGTACCGACCAGATTCAAGAACGCGACACACATCATTGTGGTGAACACTTGTGTGAGGTTTCATGGCACCGTGGCGAACACTTGTGTGAGGTTTCATGGCATTGTGATGAACACTTGTGTGAGGTTTTATGGCACTGTGGTGAACACTTGTGTGAGGGTTCATGGCACTGTGGTGAACACTTGTGTGAGGTTTCATGGCATTGTGATGAACACTTGTGTGAGGTTTTATGGCACTGTGGTGAACACTTGTGTGAGGGTTCATGGCACTGTGGTGAACACTTGTGTGAGGTTTCATGGCACTGTGGTGAACACTTGTGTGAGGTTTCATGGCACTGTGGTGAACACTTGTGTGAGGTTTCATGGCACTGTGGTGAACACTTGTGTGAGGTTTCATGGCACTGTGGTGAACATTTGTGTGAGGTTTCAAGGCACTCTGGTGAACACTTGTGTGAGGTTTCATGGCACTGTGGTGAACACTTGTGTGAGTTTCAAGGCACTCTGGTGAACACTTGTGAGGTTTCATGGAAATCTCTTCAGTACTTCCAAAGTTATGGCTAAACATGATTGTTTCGGGAATAAAAGGGCGTAAAGACAGTGAGGTTACTATTTGTCCCCTCCCAATGGGGGTCATAAAAACTGTTGGTTTACCTTTTCCCTACTTACGGTACACACGAAAATGGACCATGCTCAAACCCTTTATAGCAATTCTTGACAATTTATTTTTGGCTATCCAGAATACTTAGTATTTTTCCATTAATTCATTATAAGTTTGTTCATCTTACTGAAAATAAATCAATTTTTAAGGATGGTCTGGATGAATAACAAAGTTACCTTGAAGTATATAGCCCATGATGGGTAAGTCAGCTCTAATATGCCTGTGAAGAAGATGATGAGGAAATTGATTCTGAGAACTGTGCTAACGTGACCTTTCTGTTCTCGCCCACCGACGGTATACATGCCTCTCCAAAACTGATATAACGTCGACAGCAACAGGAGGGTGAAGGCCAACACATCGAAGTACAAAGTCTGAAATACAGTTATATATCAGGGGAGGTAACTCCTACTTCAACACAAGAACATTCAAATTTTCAATATTGATTTTAGTTTTTGTTCCAATGTAATCTCGGACAACTTTGACAATAAGGATCGGATATAAAATGAAGGTGCATGGGTGTTGACAAGGCAAATTATAGCACTTTTTTGTTAAATCCTGGGCAACAGCTGATGTTCATTACCCGATACTCGTCCAAGCTCTCCTTGATATTGAGACCCTAAGTTTGATAGAGATCTGATGCCAAATAAAGGTGATGGGTCATAATCAGATAAATGGAAATAATAACCTCCGTCACTTTTTCTGTAAATATTTCTTTGCTGTATTGAATAAAACATCCAGTTGCTATGTGTTGACCTATTATTTATGGCAAGGAGATACCAGAGTTAATTTGATATTAATAGTTTCGGTACTTGTACGAAATTTCTCCAATTTTGTCTGAAAATGTCAAATTTTTAGAGGCTCCTTACGAGGTGTGGTGGAGGTGCTATGTCAAACGAGTCACAAACATAGTTGTTTTTTCACAAAGGGAGAATGTTTTTATTTTACTTTTCAATTACAATGGTTTTCCTACTTTATCATGTGATTGTAGATCATTTTTGCAATATAAAGTAGAAAAAATACTAAGAACAAGAGGTCAATGACCTTGAAGCTCTACTGATAGGTTTTTGATAGCTAGATCAGCATTCCTGTGAAGTTTCATGAAAATCCGTCAAGTAGTTTCAGAGGAGTAGTCGCTACAAGTTTTCACTATATAACTCTATGTAAACAAAGACGGCCACTGGCGGTCATGTTTAACGTCAAATCCAAATATTTTTTGACAAGGATCAACACCATGTCATACTGATCATTTTAGAAAAAGTCCCATATCAATATCACTTATCTGTTATAGTTTTCAAGAAGTAGTCGCTACAAACTTGTATTTTGAAAATCTATTTTTAGCCATGGCCGCCATCTTGAATTTCCGGCCGACCGAAAATTTTGCTATGATCAATTAGACATCAAGAGCAACATTCCTGTGAAGTTTCATGAAAATCCGTCGAGAAGTTACACAGGAGTAGTCGCTACAAGTTTTTACTAGATAACTCTATGTAAACAAAGATGGCCGCTGACAGCCATGTTTAACAACGAATCAAAATAATTTTCGACAAGGATCAACATCATTCCATACTGATCATTTTAGAAAAAGTCCCATATCAATATCACTTATAGTTTTCAAGAAGTACTCGCTACAAACTTGTTTTTTGAAAATCTATTTTTAGCTGTGGCGGCCATCTTGAATTTCCGACCAACCTGAAATGTTGCTAGGATCATTTAGACATCAAGAGCAACATTCCTGTGAAGTTTCAAGGAAATCCGTTCAAGTAGTTTCAGAGGAGTAGAACTACAAGTTTTTACTTAATAGTTCTATGTAAACAAAGATGGCCACTGGCAGCCATGTTTAAAGTCGAATCAAAAGTATTTTCGACAAGGACCAACATCATATCATGCTGATCATTTTAAAAAAAGTCCCATATCACTACCACTTATAGTTTTCAAGAAGTAGTCGCTACAAACTTGTATTTTGAAAATCTATTTTTAGCCATGGCGGCCATCTTGAATTTCCGGCCGACCGAAAATTTTGCTATGATCAATTAGACATCAAGAGCAACATTCCTGTGAAGATTCATGAAAATCCGTCGAGTAGTTACACAGGAGTAGTCGCTACAAGTTTTTACTAGATAACTCTATGTAAACAAAGATGGCCGCTGACAGCCATGTTTAACAACGAATCAAAATGATTTTTGACAAGGATCAACATCATTCCATACTGATAATTTTAGAAAAGTCCCATATCAATATCACTTATAGTTTTCAAGAAGTACTCGCTACAAACTTGTTTTTTGAAAATCTATTTTTAGCTGTGGCGGCCATCTTGAATTTCCGACCAACCTGAAATGTTGCTAGGATCATTTAGACATCAAGAGCAACATTCCTGTGAAGTTTCATGGAAATCCGTTGAGTAGTTTCAGAGGAGTAGAACTACAAAGATGGCCGCTGGCAGCCATGTTTGTCGAATCAAAACGATTTTCGACAAGGACCAACATCATATCATGCTGATCATTTTAGAGAAAGTCCCATATCAATATCACTTATAGTTTTCAAGAAGTAGTTGCTACAAACTTGTACTTTAAAAATATATTTTTAGATTTGGCAGCCAACTTGGATTTCACATTAACATGAATTTTTGCTAGGATCAACTAGACTTCATGGGCAACATTTCTGTAAAGTTTCATGAAAATCCATTCTGTAGTTTCAGAGGAGTAGTTGCTACAAAAAAAAGTTTACGGACAGACAGACGGACGGACGGACCACAGCATAAGCTCTGCTGATATCTGATCAGTAGAGCTAAAAATGCGTAGCGGTAGTTATGCTGTCTGTCAAAATGATTGTCTATGTTTTCAACTGAATATTACTATGGTGCGTCACTTCTCGAGCCTGCAGTATTCGACAAAGTAATGAAAAAAGCATACACTATTTATATAAATATTTGTTTTACTCATGCGGAGTAGTTTTATAAATAAAACAAGAGGCCCAAGAGGGCCTGTGGACGCTCTACTGGCTAATATGGCTCTTATAACATCAATGAAACGAGTGAATATCTTCTTAAAGAGTCAAAATATACCATTTTAACTAACTCAAGAGCCATAACTCCGCCGTTACTGGTCCGATCTGGCTGGTTTTCGAACTTGGCCAGTAGAGATAATAAAATCAAAAAAATAAATGGTAAAGTTTGGTAAAGATCAGATGAAAAATGAAGGCCCTATCCAGGGCTGTACAAATATTTTTTTTGCCACCAGTCTGGAACTAGTCACCCTGTCAAAAGTGACTAGTCCCAAAACAATTGTCACTAGTCTGTGTTTTTTTTATGCCTAATTTGGGGCCGTATACTTCACAATGCCAAAAAGTATACTTTTTTCACACTTATATCCAAAAAATTCACAATCTGAAGAAAAAAACAAGAGGGCCATGATGGCCCTATATCGCTCACCTGAGTTAATTTGAACCAATAAAAGAGGGCCAGGGCCAAGATGGCCCTAAAGCGATCACATGAGTACTGGCACATTATCAAACTTCTTTGAAATCTTATGGTCATATACAAACTGTGCAAAAGATGGCCCTAAAGCGATCACATGAGTACTGGCACATTATCAAACTTCTTTGAAATCTTATGGTCATATACAAACTGTGCAAGTTTGGTAAAGGTTGTTCAAGAAATGTGGGCTCTGTTGTGTATAACAACATTGATATAGACAGTTAAGACACTGACAAAGTTTGGTAAAGATCAAATATAAAATGAAGGTGCTAGAGAATAACACCTTGGGCGGAGCCAAATGTGACCCCAGGGCTACATGTAATATATGAGAGCTGTGTGCTTTGTGGTTTTAGAGAAGATTTTTTAAGTTTTTCCCTATACAAGTCTATGTAAAACGTGACCACTGGGGCGGGGCAAAATGTGAACCCAGGGTCACCATTTGAACAAACTTGGTAAAGGACCATAAGAGTATAGTAAATGCAAAATATTAAACCTCTGGCTCTTGTAGTTCCAGAGAAGAAGACTTTAATGTGTTGCCTATATAAGTCTTTGTAAAACTGTGACCCATGGAGTGGGGTCAAATTTTACCCCTGGGTCATCATTTGAACAAACTTGGTAGAGGACCATAATCTAATAGGAAATGCAAAATATTAAACCTCTGGTTCTTGCAGTTTCAGAGAAGATTGTTTTTTTCCTATATATATAAGTTTATATAAAACTGTGAACCCGGGGCGCAGCCAAGTTTGACACCAGGGTCACCATTTGAACAAACTTTGTAGAGGACCGTAAGCTTATAGCAAATACAAAATATAAACCTCTGGATCTTGCAGTTCCAGAGAAGTAGATTTTTTTCAGTTTTTCCATATACAAGCCTATGTAAAACTGTGACCCCCGGGGCGGGGCCAAATGTGACCCCTGGGTCACCATTTGAACAAAATTGGTAGAGGACCATGAGCTTATAGCAAAAGCAAAATATTAAACCTCTGGCTCTTGCAGTTTCAGAGAAGAAGATTTTTTAAGTTTTTCCCTATACATATCTATGTAAAACTGTGAACCCCAGGGCGGGGACAAATTTGACCCCAGGGTCACCACTTGAACAAACTAAGTAGAGAACCATAAGCTGATGCTACATGTAGTACATGAGAGCTCAGTGCCATGTGGTTCCAGAGAAGAAGATTTTTTTCAGTTTTTCCTTATACAAGCCTATGTAAAACTATGATCCCCGGGGCGGGGCCACATGTTACCCCTAGGACACCATTTGAACAAATTTGGTAGAGGACCATAAGCTAATAGCAAATGCAAAATATTAAACCTCTGGCTCTTGCAGTTTCAGAGAAGAAGATTTTTTAAGTTTTTCCCTATACATGTCTATGTAAAACATGTGTCCCTTGGGGCGGGGCCAAATGTGACCCCAGGGTCACTATTTGAACAAGCTTTGTAAAGGACCATAAGCTTATAGTAAATACAAAATATCAAACCTCTGGCTCTTGCAGTTTCCGAGAAGAAGATTTTTAAAAAAGAAATCCTATACAATTCTATGTAAAACAATGGCCCCCAGGGCCGGGACAAATTTGACCACAGGGTCACCATTTGAACAAACTAAGTAGAGGACCATAAGCTGATGCTACATGTAATACATGAGAGCTCTGTGCCATGTGGTTCCAGAGAAGAAGATTTTTTTTCAATTTTTCCCTATACAAGCCTATGTAAAACTGTGACCCCCGGGGCGGGGCCAAATGTGACCCCTGGGTCACCATTTGAACAAACTTGGTAAAGGATCATAAGCTTATAGTAAATGCAAAATATCAAACCTCTGGCTCTTGCAGTTTCCGAGAAGAAGATATTTAAAAAAAAAATCCTATATAAGTCTATGTAAAATTGTGACCCCCGGGGCGGAGACTAATTTGACCCCAGGGTCACCATTTGAACAAACTTAGTAGAGGACCATAAGCTGATGCTACATGTAATATATGAGACCTCTGTGCCTTGTGGTTTCAGAGAAGAAGATTTTTTAAAGTTTTTTCCTATATGTCTATATGAAAAACATGCAAAATCTCAATATACATACTTTGGACCCCTGGGGCATGGCCATTTTTGACCCCAGGGACTTCATTTGAACAAACTTGATAGTCTAGACGTTGGCGATCATTTTAAACAAAAAACTGTCGAAATCTGTCTAGCGGTTCTTTAGAAGAAGATTTTTTAAGGTTTCAACCATATATGGTAATGGCAGCCATCTTGGATGTCGCGCTGATCTAATTTTAACAAATCTAAAAAGCATTCATCTAAGGATCATCCACGTGAAGTTTGGTCAAAATTGATCAAGCGGTTTCTGAGGAGAAGTTATTTGAAGCAAAAGTTAACGACGGACGACGACGGACGACGGACGAAGAGTGATCCCAATAGCTCACCTTTGAGCCTTCGGCTCAGGTGAGCTAAAAAGGCAGTAAGGATACTAGTCTTAATATAAGCTGGTGTCAACACTAGTCTGTATTTACAAAAAACAAAACTAAAAACCAAGGGATATTAAACTGTGAAAATAAAAGTGAAAAAAGTTTCTTCTTCATTTGTTATAATATTTCACAATTTTCACAATTTCTAGAAAAATGCCGCTATTTTTCACAATGGCACAGGCACAGGCTGCATTCACAAAACACATAAAACAAGAGGCCTAAGAGGGCCTGTGGTCGCTCTAGGCCTAAATTAAAATATTGTTTGTTTGCAGTTTGCGACCGACCCACGGCAAATCCGCCGACCCAAACAATTTTTTTTTTTTAATTTTTTTTTTTTTTTTTTTTTTTATTTATTTATTTTTAAAAATAAAATAAATTCCAAGTTGTTTTGTTTCTTTTTTCTTGCATGTTCTGTTAATATTTAACTAAACCCTTTTTAAAAAAAAAACTCTATGGATAATACTAGTGAAGCACACGATATTTGCATGCCGTCGATGGGCATGCGTTAATAATAAAAATGTTTAAAAAAATAAAATATATCCCTACCTACCGACCCACCCCTAAAAGCCATGGGTCGGAAACTGCAAACAAACAATTTTTTAATGGTGGCCCTACTGGCTAATATGGCTCTTATGACATCAATGAAGCAAGCGACTATCGTCTTAAAGAGGCAAAATATAGCCATAACTCAGCAATTACTGGTCCGATCTGGCTGGTTTTCCAAGTTAATAAAAATGAAAAAAAACATAAAAAAACAAAAAAAACAAGAGGCCCAAGAGGGCCTGTGGAGCTCTACTGGCTAAAACAGCTCTTATAGATTTAGATAGATATAGCTAGATATAGCTCTCTTCTCCTATAGATTTAACAAAGGAAAATACAGTATAGCATTTTTCAACAAATCAAGGGCCATAACTCTGTTATTACTAACAAGATCTAGCTGGTTTTCGATTTTTTTCAGTTTTTCCCTATACAAGCCTATGTAAAACTGTGACCCCCGGGGTGGGGGGGGGGGACAAATTTGACCCCAGGGTCACCATTTGAACAAACTTAGTAGAGGACCATAAGCAGATGCTACATGTAATACATGAGAGCTCTGTGCCATGTGGTTCCAAAGAAGAAGATTTTTTTCAGTTTTTCCCTATACAAGCCTATGTAAAACTGTGACCCCCGGGGTGGGGCCAAATGTGACCCCTGGGTCACCATTTGAACAAACTTGGTAGAGGACCACAAGCTTATAGCAAATGCAAAATATTAAACCTCTGGCTCTTGCAGTTTCAGAGAAGAAGATTTTTTAAAAAAAAATCCTATATAAGTCTATGTAAAACTGTGACCCCCGGGGCGGGGACAAATTTGACCCCAGGGTCACCATTTGAACAAACTTAGTAGAGGACCATAAGCTGATGCTACATGTAATAAATGAGAGCTCTGTGCCTTGTGGTTCAGAGAAGAAGATTTTTTTAAGTTTTTTCCTTTATGTCTATATGAAAAACACGCAAAACCTCAATATACAAACTTTGGACCCCCGGGGCACGGCCATTTTTGACACTGGGGACTTTATTTGAACAAACTTGATAGTCTAGGCGTTGGCGATCATTTTAAAAGAAAAACTGTTGAAATCTGTCCAGCGGTTCTGGAGAAGAAGATTTTTAAGGTTTCGACCATATATAGTAATGACAGCCATCTTGGATGTAGCGCTGACCTAATTGTAACAAATCTAAAAAGCATTCATCTAAGGATCATCCATGTGAAGTTTGGTCAAAATTAGCCAAGCGGTTTCTGAGACGAAGTCGTTTGAAGAAAAGTTAACGGACGACAGACGACAGACAAACAGACGGACGACAGACAACACACCATCCATAAAATTGGTAAAGGACCATAAGCTTATAGCAAATATTAAACCTCTGGCTCTTGCAGTTTCCGAGAAGATTTTTTAAGTTTTTTTCTTATACATGTCTATGTAAAACATGTGACCCTTGGGGCGGGGCCAAAAGTGACCCAGGGTCACCATTTGAACAAATTGGTAAAGCACCATAAGCTTATAATAAATGTAAAATATCAAACCTCTGGCTCTTGTAGTTTCCGAGAAGAGGATTTTTAAAAAAAAAATCCTATATAAGTCTATGTAAAACTGTGACCCTCGGGGCGGGGACAAATTGACCCCAAGGTCACCATTTGAACAAACTTAGTAGAGGACCATAAGCTGATGCTACATGTAATACATGAGAGCTCTGTGCCATGTGGTTCCAGAGAAGAAGATTTTTTCAGTTTTTCCCTATACAAGCCTATGTAAAACTGTGACCCCGGGGTGGGCCAAATGTGACCCCTGGGTCACCATTTGAACAAACTTGGTAGAGGACCACAAGCTTATAGCAAATGCAAAATATTAAACCTCTGGCTCTTGCAGTTTCAGAGAAGAAGATTTTTTAAGTTTTTCCCTATACATGTCTATGTAAAACATGTGACCCTTGGGGCGGACCAAATGTGACCTGGAGGGTCACATTTGAACAAACTTGTAGAGGACTATAAGCTTATAGTAAATGCAAAATATCAAACTCTGCTGTTGTAGTTTCCGAGAAGAAGATTTCTAAAAAAAAATCCTATATAAGTCTATGTAAAACTGTGACCCCAGGGGCGGGGACAAATTTGACCCAGGGTCACCATTTGAACAAACTGAGTAGAGGACCATAAGCTTATGATGCTACATGTAATACATGAGAGCTCTGTGCCATGTGGTTCCAGAGAAGTAGAATTTTTTCAAAGTAGAATTTTTTCAGTTTTTCCCTATACAAGCCTATGTAAAACTGTGACCCCCTGGTTGACGCCAAATGTGACCCCTGGGTCACCATTTGAACAAACTTGGTAGAGGACCACAAGCTTATAGCAAATGCAAAATATTAAACCTCTGGCTCTTGCAGTTTCCGAGAAGAAGATTTTTTAAGTTTTTCCCTATACATGCCTATGTAAAACATGTGACCCTTGGGGCGGGACCAAATGTGACCTGAGGGTCACCATATAAAAACAAACTTGGTTAAGGACCATAAGCTTATAGTAAATGCAAAATATCAAACCTCTGGCTGTTGGTTTCCGAGAAGAAGATTTTTAAAAAAATTCTATATAAGTCTATGTAAAACTGTGACCCCCAGGGCGGGGACAAATTTGACCCCAGGGTCACCATTTGAACAATCTTAGTAGAGGACCATAAGCTGATGCTACATGTAATACCTTGTGGTTTCAGAGAAGAAGATTTTTTTAATTTTTTCCTATTATGTCTATATGAAAAACATGCAAAACCTCAATATACAAACATTGGACCCCCGGGGCACAGCCATTTTTGACCCCGGGGACTTTATTTGAACAAACTTGATAATCTAGACGTTGGCGATCATTTTAAAAGAAAAACTGTTGAAATCTGTCCAGCGGTTTTGGAGAAGATTTTTTAAAGTTTCGACCATATATGGTAATGGCAGCCATCTTGGATGTTGCGCTGACCTAATTTTAACAAATCTAAAAAGCATTCATCTAAGGATCATCCACGTGAAGTTTGGTCAAAATTAGCCAAGCGGTTTCTGAGGAGAAGTCGTTTGAATAAAAGGACGACAGACGGACGACGGACAACACAGCATCCCATAAGCTCTACTAAAAACCACTGCTAGTCCCAAACAAGAGCTGTCGGAGAACAGCGCAGCTCGACTATTTGATTTTTTCAGAGAATAATAAATTTATAGCTAGTATATACCATCAGAAAACAAGGCTACAACAATGTGGGGTGGGGTTGGGTGCACAACATAACTATGTGTAAGAATTGACCAAAACAACACAGAAATATGTAAAGAAAAAAGAAAAAAAAAGAGTTTCGAGAGTGTGTGTGTGTGTGTGTGTGTGTGTGGGGGGGGGGGGGGGGGAAGGGGGGGGGGGGGGAAGGAGCAACATATGTGTCAGAAGCTATTTGTAAGAACTGACCAAAAAAAAACAGAAATATGTAAAAAAAAAAACAAAAAAATTCTAGTTTCGAGTGTGTGGTGGGGGCGGGTGTGTGTGTGGGGGTTGGGAGTGGCGGTGGAGGGGGGGTGGGGCGGGAGGGGGCAACATATATGTGTAAGAATTGACTAAAACAACACAGAAATATGTAAAAAACAAAAACAATTTGGGTTGCATGGGAGCCCAGAATTTGCAGAAGACAAAATTACTTATCCAACCCTTTACAACATACTATAAGGAAACCAATTCCAAAATTTAGTTCAGCTAGGACAAGAAATGTAAGAGATATATATAGACCTGTAACAAAGCTTACACACAAAATTTGATGTGAACAGACATACTTTAAGGGCTATCAGAATTTGGGTTCCATGGGAGCCCAGGGGTTACAGGAACCAAAATTACTTAAGCAGCCCTTACGATAATGCTATAAGGAAGCTAATGGCCAAATCTGGTTGTGCTAGGGTAAGAATTGTAAGAGATATAGACTTGTAAACACAGCTTACACGCAAAATTTGATGTGAAATGGGACACATTTTATGGGCTATCATAATATGGGTTTCATGGGAGCCCATGGGTTACAGAAACCAAAATTGCTTAAGCAGCCCTTAAGATAATGCTATTAGGAAGCCCATGAACAAATTTGGTTGTGCTAGGATAAGAAATGTAACAGATATAGACTTGTAAACACAGCTTACACGCAAACCTTGATGTGGGATGCCGACGCCGGGGTGATAACATAAGCTCTCTTATTCTTCGAATAGTCGAGCTAAAAATGGACACAAGTCCTGAATTCTTTAGATTTCTCAATATGTTAAAACACTGCATCTTATTTTAACGAATTTGCATACTCATTACAATTCATTATACACAGTAAATGAAACAATCCTTATTTACTCTTCAGACAATTAATGTATGTTTCAGTGGTATAGATTGTAGACTGCCATTGGGTGAAACAGTAAGAATCACATCTGCATTTTTAAATTTCAATATAGATATTGAGTTTCATATTACAGTTCAGATAATCATTTAATGGAGAGAAAAAATAGTCATAACTTTAAATAGGTAAGGGGCTACAGATGAGATTCTTAACTGTATTACCATTTTACCTAATGCAAAAAATAAATAACATTTAAAATTTTATTTTTATGTTTTTGTCCACAACACCAGATATTTTGACTTTTTGATTGGCTGTTTTACCTCTTTTTATTTTTACTTTCACTTTCGCTTTCACTCTGAATATTAAAGGCCAGCAGAGCTAAAAATGAATGCCCTATCGTCTTAACAAGGCAAAATATAGCATTTTTAACTAAATCAAGGGCCGTAAGTCTGCTGTTACTGGTCCGATTTGGCTGGTTTTCGAACTTGTTCGAGCTTTCATTGACACTAACAATCTGGTAGGGGAGAGAAGGGGGGGTGGGGGGAAGGAGCAACATATGTGTCAGAAGCTATTTGTAAGAACTGACCAAAAAAAACAGAAATATGTAAAAAAAAAATCAAAAAAAATCTAGTTTCGAGTGTGTGGTGGGGGCGGGTGTGTGTGTGGGGGTTGGGAGTGGCGGTGGAGGGGGGGTGGGGCGGGAGGGGGCAACATATATGTGTAAGAATTGACTAAAACAACACAGAAATATGTAAAAAACAAAAACAATTTGGGTTGCATGGGAGCCCAGAATTTGCAGAAGACAAAATTACTTATCCAACCCTTTACAACATACTATAAGGAAACCAATTCCAAAATTTAGTTCAGCTAGGACAAGAAATGTAAGAGATATAGACCTGTAAACACAGCTTACACACAAAATTTGATGTGAACAGACATACTTTAAGGGCTATCAGAATTTGGGTTCCATGGGAGCCCAGGGGTTACAGGAACCAAAATTACTTAAGCAGCCCTTACGATAATGCTATAAGGAAGCTAATGGCCAAATCTGGTTGTGCTAGGGTAAGAATTGTAAGAGATATAGACTTGTAAACACAGCTTACACGCAAAATTTGATGTGAAATGGGACACATTTTATGGGCTATCATAATTTGGGTTTCATGGGAGCCCATGGGTTACAGGAACCAAAATTGCTTAAGCAGCCCTTAAGATAATGCTATTAGGAAGCCCATGAACAAATTTGGTTGTGCTAGGATAAGAAATGTAACAGATATAGACTTGTAAACACAGCTTACACGCAAACCTTGATGTGGGATGCCGACGCCGACGCCGGGGTGATTACATAAGCTCTTTTATTCTTCGAATAGTCGAGCTAAAAATGGACACAAGTCCTGAATTCTTTAGATTTCTCAATATGTTAAAACACTGCATCTTATTTTAACGGATTTGCATCCTCATTACAATTCATTATACACAGTAAATGAAACAATCCTTATTTACTCTTCAGACAATTAATGTATGTTTCAGTGGTATAGATTGTAGACTGCCATTGGGTGAAACAGTAAGAATCACATCTGCATTTTTAAATTTCAATATAGATATTGAGTTTCATATTACAGTTCAAATAATCATTTAATGAAGAGAAAAAATAGTCATAACTTTAAATAGGTAAGGGGCTACAGATGAGATTCTTAACTGTATTACCATTTTACCTAATGCAAAAAATAAATAACATTTAAAATTTTATTTTTATGTTTTTGTCCACAACACCAGATATTTTGACTTTTTGATTGGCTGTTTTACCTCTTTTTATTTTTACTTTCACTTTCGCTTTCACTCTGAATATTAAAGGCCAGCAGAGCTAAAAATGAATGCCCTATCGTCTTAACAAGGCAAAATATAGCATTTTTAACTAAATCAAGGGCCGTAAGTCTGCTGTTACTGGTCCGATTTGGCTGGTTTTCGAACTTGTTCGAGCTTTCATTGACACTAACAATCTGGTAAAGTTTGGTAAAGATCAGATGAAAGATGAAGGCTCTATCATCTTAACGAGACAAAAGTTAACAACGGCCGGACGACGGAAAACTGGGCCAGTAGAGCTAAAAACCATGTTACTGATGATGATCGTTTGTCAAGTTCATAACCTCCGTATGTGATCAGATGTGATCGTCTGGTAGTCACGCGAGTCAAGTACACGTACGTTTACCACATTAATATTTATTCATAATAAGGCTATTTGCGAACTACGTCATCAATTCAAGTGTACATAGCCAATAAAGAGGACAGCATGATGAGTACAATTTGTCGGTCACCACATTTTTCACCATGTAACGTCCGTCACAAGCACTCAATAAGATTTCAAAATATCAAGTATACGTACTGGTGACCAATAAAGTGATTGTAATTTCCAACTATTTACCAAAAACTACAATGAAAATGTACTGTAAACTATTCCCTGCTTTGCACATAGTGTTTTCCCATTTGCACATAGTGTTTTCTCATGTCAGTATTGTCACGGAAGTGACATTTTGACGAAGGAGCGGATAGTAACGAGGTTAGTACGCAAAGCTCAAACATAACTGCCGATCGGGCACTGGGTTGTTCGAAGTAATCAGCATTATTAAAGCTCCAACAAAAATTCTGATCTGAACAGTTGATCTTACATTTTTTAGGTAACAATATATATATATATGCAAACGGATCCCATTTTGTATTCAGAAATTGACAATGACAATGTCACACATAACGACCGTCACTTTCTTGTCAAACATAACTTCCTCTCTTTTTGGATAAAGAGTTGCATCAAATAAGATGAATTTTTATCCTGGTTATAATGTACTCATAAATAATTACTGCATTTTGCAATATTCTATGAAAAGTATTGGTCTAATATGGAAATGAAAAAAAAGAAAAAAAAAAAAAGAAAATGGGGGTGTGGGGGTTGGGATGAAAACAAGTAACGCCCGTCACTTTAAAACAGGTAAGATCCTGAGACGAGGGAAACTCTCTCCATATTGTGTTTTCTTTCAATTGAAAGGATGTGCTCAACTACTTGAAAGTAGATTTTACCTGCACAGAATATAGAAAGGGAAAAGCAGAATTATGGGGTGAAATTGTCAACATAACGCCGTCACATTTGTGCGCTCTGTAATTAGTCAAAAACAAACTAATTGGATTGATAAACTATCTTTTTTTGGGCATAAACCAAAATTAGGATAAATGTTGATCTAATCCAAGTGGAATTATAGCTAAACTGTAAAGTAGAAAATTGTAGTGTGATTGACATTATTATTTTCTTTTATCTGATTTTGACCCTGCTATAGAAGCTGATGGACAACAAACGATGGATTGATGACGGACAACAGCACTACTATCAAGCTAAAAATAAACTGCATACAATTATCAAGAAACCAGATTATTTTTTTAGAAATTCAGTGAAGATGATTTGAAACTATCTATATACGAGCTTATTTACATGTATATATATATATAGGTACTAAAGTATGAAAGAAGTGGAAATGGTGTGGTACGAGATTCTTTATACCTTCTCTGGAAAGAGATGATGGGGGTTCTGGGTGTACGAGTAGGCCAAGACAAACAACAACACAAGGCTGCCCTGAAAATAATCATAACACATCATTAGCAACATAGTATATCAGGCCTATGAGTGACTACATAACACATCATTAGCAACATAGTATATCAGGCCTATGAGTGACTACATAACACATCATTAGCAACATAGTATATCAGGCCTATGAGTGACTACATAACACATCATTAGGCGTAAAAAAAAAAGTTGTTTGTTTCCACTAACCCGACTGACCCTAATTTTACCCCCCCGACCCTAAACTTTTTTTTCCGATTTTGGTACGAAAATTTTTGGGTACGAAAGAAAATGTTTGCGAAACGTAGACGGAACGTAGACGGAACGAAATAAATGAGTACGAAAAACGTATTCATTTGGTTGTCCTCGTTTTTATCGTCAGCAGTCGATCCAATATGGCAGCCTCCACGGATCGGCCAACGTGTATTTTGGCCGTGAATTTGGGCATCTGCCCTCACAATAACAAGCCTATACAAAAAATTTCAGTGTGTCTACTCTCTTGGACATTCTACGAATTATTTCTTTTATATCATCCTGAAGCCATCAACCTTGTGAAGACCCTGGTTTCCACCAACATCAATGGAGAAAATTCTTACGAGGTTTTGTCACATTTCCTTTTTTGTCGATGAATTTAAATCCTTTATAATAGCTGTTAATTGTAAGATAAAAAAGTACAGAAGTAAATATTTATCAAGAAAATTTTGCTCTGAAACACCATGATGTTTGATGGTATTAAAACTGTGTGAAATCAAGTTTTCACTAGTATTTTTAATGGTAAAAAATCGGTAGGCCTAAAGTGCGAAAAGGAGTCCTTTTCGCGAAAAGGAGATTGCGCTATGAAAAGGAGCCATAAAATCAATATTTTAAGCATTAAGAAAATTATTTTTATATATTTAGAAACATACTAATGAAATATGTTTGCATTGAAAAAATTAGTTAAATCGAACTTTAAATTATTTTTTTGTCAATACTTTTGTGTTTTGACTCCATTTTGACCATACGAAAAGGACTTTCCGTCCGCGAAAAGGAGTCATAAAATCAATATATAAAGCTTAATACAAATTATTTTTATATATCAACAAATAGATTAATAGAATATGTTTGCATTGAAAAAATTAGTTAAATCGAACTTTAAATGAATTTTTTGTCAATACTTTTGTGTTTTTACTCCATTTTGGCCTCACGAAAAGGACTTAGGTAAATCTTTAATTTTCCAATTAGTTGCCGACTTCAGTGTGTGGTTCAATCAAAGGAAAAAGCGACAAAACTGTCAACCACAAACAAGACAAACAATTAATTTAACGTTTGATTTCATTTTTTTTTCAATATTCTATTAATCTGTTTCTTAATATAACATCTCTATATATTTTCAATATTCTATTAATCTGTTTCTTATTATATAAACAGAATTTGTATAACAATTTAAGATATTGATTTTTTGACTTCTTTTCGTAGTTGAAAATCCTTTTCCTATGGTAAAAAGGAATGTCAAAACACAAAAGTATTGACTATAAATTCATTTAAAGTTCGATTTAACTAATTTTTTCAATGCAAACATATTCTATTAATCTATTTGTTAATATATAAAAACAATTTGTATTTAGTTTTAGATATTGATTTTATGACTCCTTTTCGTAGACGAAAATTCCTTTTCGTGAGGCCAAAATGGAGTAAAAACGCGAAAGTATTGACAAAAAATTCATTTAAAGTTCCATTTAACTAATTTTTTCAATGCAAACATATTCTATTAATCTATTTGTTAATATATAAAAATAATTTGTATTAAGCTTTAGATATTGATTTTATGACTCCTTTTCGTAGACGAAAAGTCCTTTTCGTGAGGCCAAAATGGAGTAAAAACACAAAAGTATTGACAAAAAATTCATTTAAAGTTCGATTTAACTAATTTTTTCAATGCAAACATATTCTATTAATCTATTTGTTGATATATAAAAATAATTTGTATTAAGCTTTATATATTGATTTTATGACTCCTTTTCGCGGACGGAAAGTCCTTTTCGTATGGTCAAAATGGAGTCAAAACACAAAAGTATTGACAAAAAAATAATTTAAAGTTCGATTTAACAAATTTTTTCAATGCAAACATATTTCATTAGTATGTTTCTAAATATATAAAAATAATTTTCTTAATGCTTAAAATATTGATTTTATGGCTCCTTTTCGTGGCGGAATCTCCTTTTTGCACTTTAGGCCTACCCGTAAAAAATGATAGCATGCATTTAAATTCATGTTGTCATTTTTTACCATCAAAATACAACAGGCACTTGAAATTCTGTCACAACTGTCAGGTCTCGAAACTCCCCTAAAAATGAATTAATCTAAAATGATAACACCGAAATGTTTCATAAACATGGAGAAAATTAACATTTGGAAGAAAAAGCTGCCAGCTTTTTCTTGTTTGTTTGTTTACAGTTTGAATGTGTTTAACTCAGTGTTATAAATAGGACTTGTATTATCGTTTATTTCAACTACCTCGATAGCTCAGTGGTTAGAGCGCTTGTCTTGTGAGCAGCAGGTTGCGGGTTCGAGTCCCACCACAACCAGGGAATTTTATTTTTTCTTTCATAGTCAGATTCAAGAAATGTTTTGATAAAAAACTTGGAAAGTCGAAATTCTATGTTTTATGTTGAAATCGGTGGCTAATATTTTGGTATTGCTATTTTTATTACATATTTAACCAACAGAAGCCTTTTCATTCTATTCTGAAGGTCTCGAGATACCGGTCCTGCATCTTAAAGCTTAAAGTTTGCATTTTCAATGAAATTGTACAATGCTGTAGGTTGATACTATGTATAGCACAAAACTTGCCTTGTCAATGATAAACTGTGTACAATGCTGTAGGTTGATACTATGTTGCTACACAAACATGCCTTGTCAATGATAAACTGTGTACAATGCTGTCAGTTCACATACCTATAGCACAAAATTTGCCTCTTAAATAAAAAAAAAGTTATGTCTACCTACCTACCTACCCTATTTTTTTTGGGAATGTTAGCGGAAACAAACAACTTTTTTTTT
The DNA here is from genome assembly GCA_037043455.1 of Cyrtodaria siliqua. NCBI lineage: Eukaryota > Metazoa > Mollusca > Bivalvia > Adapedonta > Hiatellidae > Cyrtodaria > Cyrtodaria siliqua. Next base: position 3,772 of record JAWPHD010015428.1, on the reverse strand, counting down.
TTGGCCTTAGCAACATAGTATATCAGGCATATGAGTGACTACATAACACATCATTAGCAACATAGTATATCAGGCCTATGAGTGACTACATAACACATCATTAGCAACATAGTATATCAGGCCTATGAGTGACTACATAACACATCATTAGCAACATAGTATATCAGGCCTATGAGTGACTACATAACACATCATTAGCATCATAGTATAGCAGGCCTATGAGTGACTACATAACACATCATTAGCAACATAGTATATAAGGCCTATGAGTGACTATTGCAAATGATGTAAACTTATGAAAACAAACATTTCCTGGTACATGTTCCAACATTTTTGGCTCAACAGAAGATGAAAACAGTAAAACCCATGTTTTGAAACAATATGTTGTTTAAATATACAATATATATATGGTACTAAGATACACAATGACATTATTAGTTACTGTTTCACTGCATCACTTTGTCGACACCATAAAATATATTTTCATATTTTCAGTGCTCCAGATAATTTTAAAGTATTTGAGTACAGCACTCATCAAAATAAAAATAAGTAAGTACCAAGCTTACTTTTTCAGTACTATCATACCTCTAAAATGAAGTCTTAGCTGTCTTTTTTCAAAACTAAAAGCTGCATTTTTTTGTATTTTTATTATTAAACAACACACAAGGATGCAGTTTTATTCAATATATTTATTATAGTCTCGTCTACAAACCCATCAGATACAATTTTACTGGTTCCTAGGCTTAATTTTCAGCTTGTTTGAACCTTCTGTGAGATTTTATAATGCCACGTCACAGTCCGAAGCTTGCTAAGTATTTAACTCCATCTACAAGTAATCCAAGTTTTCAGAATAACTGAACATCAGAACTAAGTCTTTTGTCTAACGACCTCTCACAATGGACCTTGTACTTGTCTTTTATAGCAGCCATGTTTAATCGATTAATGATCGATCATCGGTCGGTTAAATATTCTGATGATCAATCATGAATTTTCAGCCGATTCCCAACACTAGTATGCTGTCTATCTGGAGCACTGATTTTTTGTAGAATTTTCTATTTCATTTCTGTAATCCATAAAAGCGGTAAAGAAATTGTGCACATACATGGTAAAATACTGTACTTTATATTTTATATGTTTGTTTAACCACCACCCATGTTTTTGTCTCTACCCTCAAACAAAGCAAGAGCTGTAGGAGGTCAGTGCATTCGACTTTTAAGGTATTATTTATTTTAACAATAATAATAAATTCTTTATTTTCAGAAGGTAACACATTAAGACAATGCAAATAATTTTACAATGTACTTATTTACAATGTGGACTTTTATATCGTAAATAAACAACACAATAGCACATCACATAAACTAAGTTAAAAAGGAGCATACATCTTTCTGCGTAATAGAATAATGGCGCTTGTCTCTATTAGTTATTTTCGTGACAGTGAATACATGTGTGAAGTTGCATTCTATCCATTAGGCGAAATAAAATAATATGTGATGTTCCGGTTACCAGACTGACCCTTGATTTTTGGGCCTCTATTAGTAGTTTCCGGTAAAAAGTATGAAAATACATGGGGCTATCATCCTCTTACTCAGTAAATTCTATTTCGTACACGCTTTCAGCAATGTTTGTACGGTCATCAATACAATATGCAGACAAGCATTTTAAATATGTTGATCTCAATGAAGACACGGCGGCTTCCTTGATCTCGGTTTTGTATTGTGAAATATCGTCATTTTGACCGCATTCTAAAACAAGACCCCGGTCGAGGGTGTCTCGCCCACTGCGTCAAACTTCATATGAAATATTTTATTAAATTTGTCCTTAAATGATGTCCACCAAAGACAACTTCATATGACCAAGTATCAAACAAATAAAAGCGAGGTAATCATAAGAAGTTAAGTTACTGAGGTTAAGTGGTTTAACCAAGGTGTAGTTTTGGGAAAATAACGCAAAATATGACCTTGACCTTGGTATTTTTTGTCGTTCAGCAATGTCCACCAATGCCAACAATACATATGACCTACTATCAAACACATAAAGTGAGGCAATCACATAAAGTTGACTGAGGTCAAGTCACTTAACCAAGGTTAAGTTACCTAACTAATGTTAAGTTTGGGGAAAATAACGCAAAATATGACCTTGACCTTGGTATTTTTTTGTCGTTCAGCAATGTCCACCAATGCCAATAATACATATGACGTTTCTGAGATTCAGTTACCTAACCAAGGTTAACTTTGGGGAAAATAAGGCAAAATATGACATTGACCATGGTAATTTGTGTCGCTCAGTGATGTCCACCAATGCCAGCAATATATATGAGCAAGAAGCAAACAAAGAAATTAAAGTTATCAGAAATATTTAACTGCGGTTAACTTACCAAACCAAACTGATGTTTATGGTAAATAACGCAAAATATGACCCTGACCTTGATATTTTTTGTCGTTCGGTGATGTCCACTAATACCAATGATACATATGATCAAGTATCAAAGACATAAAATGAAGCAATCACATAAAGTAATCTGAGGTTAAGTTACCTAACCAAGGTTAAGTTCGGGGAAAATAATGCAAAATATGACCGATGACCTTGGTAATTTTTGTCATTCAGTGATGTCCACCAATGCCAACAATACATATGACTAAGTCAAAAAAAGAAATTAAAAGTTATCAGAAAAAGTTAACTGAGGTTAACTTACCTAACCGAACTGATCTTTAGGGCAAATAACGCAAAACATGACCTTGACCGTGGTATTTTTTGTCATTCAGCGATGTCCACCAATGCCAACGATACATATGATCAAGTATCAAAGACATAAAGTGAGGCAATCACAAAAACTTAATCTAGGTTAAGTTACCTAACCAAGGTAAAGTTACCTAACCAAGGTTAAGTTATGCAAAATATGACCTTGACCTTGGTTATTTTTGTCAGTCAGTGATGTGCACTTAGGCAACAATACATGACCAAGTATCAAACAAAGAAAATGAAGCAATCACATAAAGTTAACTGAGGTTAAGTTACCTAACCAAGGTTAAGTTTTGGGAAAATAACACAAAATTGGTAATTTTGGCATTAGGTGATGTCCCTTGACCCAACAAAGCATCTGACAAAGTTTCAGAAAAATTCGAGCAGCTGTTGTTGAGTTATAGTTGTTTTAAAGCGTGGCAGCCGCCGCCGGAAAAGTGACTGCTATGTCTCGCTACCCACTCTCGTGGGCAAGACAACAAGGCTCATTTATGAACACTAGCAAGATAGAGGTATTAACAAGATATCAAGACTTGCAGTCTACGCTCGTTAAGCATCGTTTTACTAGTTCAAAAATCAGTCTCCATAAAAAACTGTTTACCGTCCCTAATATTTTCCCCCAATGTATAAACTGGAACCACAAATATTATTTTATTTGGCCTTACAATCATAACATTTCCAAAACCTCGAGGAGTTCCTGATAGTTTGATTTAAAACAACCCAACAAATGTTCTGTTTATTATAAACTAACAACACTAACATAATGCAAATTTTATATAAAGATATTTTTCTCATAGCAGTGAAAATATAAACAATGAAAATACTTGGTTTTATTCCATTCGAGGCCATTAAAACATGTCGCACTTAGCATGCTTCACAGACAAAATACTTCTGCAGCATGCCTTAATTTTGAATGACATGTAATAAAATTTCTATAATTTCATTTCTTTCTACCTTTAAAACAATATTACGTATCTCTGGCCTATTTCTGACATTTATGTCAGGTTTTGAATTACCATTAAAAATAGGG
>JAWPHD010015427.1:0-55424 GCA_037043455.1 Cyrtodaria siliqua | reverse complement strand
TGTTGGTGCGCCTTAAAACCCCAATTCAATTCAACGAATGGCGTTTTACGTCATTTTCAACAATTGTAAGGTTATATATAAGGTCGATTTCTTTCCTGGGTAAAACCAGTGCTGTACATCTCCATCTGCAGCACTTTCTCACTTACAAGTCGAGCTCCCAGTGGGATTCGAAGATGACTACGATGCATTTAAATGAATTTAAGAAGACAACAGCTTCATTAAACATGTATTTGTTTCACATAATACAAGTACAATGTATTATAGTATTGATGTATGATCTCTCTCTCTCTCTCTCTCTCTCTCTCTCTCTCTCTCTCTCTCTCTCTTCAGAAGTGAAAATGAATGTCATAATCTTGCACTAACGTAGCCTCTTTCGCGTGTTGTAAATCGTGGGCGATCTTATGTGGAGTTGATGTTTTTAACCTTTTTGCGAATGGACTTTGGCAATTATCATTTTCATCAATTGAAAGATCCCCTATGCCGAAATCATTGTTAGTATCTTCTTGTACACGTTCCATGAAACCTTTACCGTTCTCGTATTTAGGTTGCACCTGTTGGTTTGTCTGAGAGTAAATTTCAGGGATGACCTTAAAATTAAGTGTTCGTTGACCAAGAGCACCCGTGCTTGAATTTAACTCCGTTCGCTTTATCTTCAGAACTGTATCCGAGTGTGTTTCTTCACAGTGGAGCACTGTTTGTGCAAATTCCCCACTCACATCAGGATAACAGCAATCAAACATCTTTCACCTGAAAAGTACACAAAGGACATCATAAGAATCTGTACATTTGAATTTATACCTTTATAACTCAAATATACAATTTGCCGAAACACAATATTAACCAAACAACAGTTTCACTAAGCTGTTATATTCAGCTGTACTGAGCCGGACATTTTATTCAATTAAATCTTATACTGAGCCGTACATATAATCCAGCACCGTGTCACTACTGAGCCGTACACCATTACAATTCGCATTGGTACTAAGCCGGACATGTCAACAATTTTCGATCGTCGATTTAAGGCATTTTACAAATATTTTTTCCCAAAAGTAAAATCGGAATTGCAAAGAGCAATGTTGATTCCCCCTGTATCAAGGTTTAGACGGTAAAAATAGGCCAACATATACTCAAACTGGGCCGAAAACTTACGGTTTCCTCGCTTACTTTTAAACTTTCCAGTCAGTCACATGCTTTCGAGGTGTTGCTGCATTTATTTAACTAATGTGTTCTGTTCTACACAGCCGTGGATAATTCATAATGCAATCACATTATACAAGTGATTTGGAGAAAAGCAACAATTTAACAACGTAGTCGATCTAAAAACAAGACACCTACCTTTGATGTGTTTTCATATCCGCCATCTTGAAAATTCTGAGCTTTTTGAAGAGGGCAGCTTGCACCACAGTGAATATGCACAAAACCGAATGCGCAAATGGATGTCACTTGATCAACAGACATATTCATAAATGCGGTCCCTGCAATGTTTACAAACAATAAATAAAACATTTTTCGTCAAATACAAGATGTTATTACAGACTTATTAGGGTCCATGTTCATGTTTGCATGTACATATTTCACTGAATAAATACCAGACATTTGCTTATGTTCAATACATGTTTCACTTACGGACAGTATTGTCCCTTTTAAAACAGCACAAAACGGATTCAAATAAGATGTTGATGGTTATAAATGTTAGCTCGAACTTTTAAAGAGTATGCGAACTTTTGTTTTTATGCTAGCCCCGGTGTATGCAAAGACAACTCTTTTTAATATAGCAACGTATTTTATTGGGTGACTTTTTGGGGGTTGGGCAATTTGTTGTCTCATTATTTAATTATGTCGAGCGCGAGTTACCCTTTAACCCGCTAAGCACAACTATAATAGCCTTTGCGTCCATTGTAAACCCAGAATAACTCGCACTGATAAAGGTTTACAATGTCCGGCTGCTGATCAGTCAAGGGTTAAGGGGTAATACCGATGAGTATGACTGTAGATGTATAACAGACATTATATATGCCAGAAGGTAATTTATATACTCTACAAATATACTCTACAAATAAACACATGGTTTGAATAAGCTTTTATTACCGTATTCAAAGTCAGGCCTAAATAAACGTAAAAGTCGACAGCATGCTACGACACAATATATGGTTTTAACTGCTATATCAGTTATTACTATAATATATAATATATAATATAAACTATATATCTTAGATGTTAAATGTTTGCGCTGTTCTATTAACGGTATGTCTTTCTGATCTCGGATCTAGTATGCGTGGAGAGTAGTGCACAAACCATTATTGAATTTGCATTGAGAAAGTGATATGAGCTATGGCCAGTATTTAATAAAATATGATCTAAACCCTGTACTACATCCATTGGCCACTCATATTGGTATGTGAATGCTTACACAACAATAATCTCTCGACAAATTCTACATCAGTTATTGTATTCGCATTTTGGAAATAACAGTATCTGTGTGTCCAAATGTCACGATCATTACATCCTTCAGATCGATGCAATAAAAGTGTCTATGTGTCAAATTTTCACAATCATTACAACCTTCAGATCAATGCAACTCTACTTAGGAGTTGTGGGTTTTCCGCGTTACGCAGTTTGTCGCGCATCGCTTCTTACCAGTGCAACCCGATTCGATCCCCGTCTCGGAGTCGCCTGCTTGGACACGTATGTTTCCCCGGGTTCAACGGTTCCCGTCTCGGAGTCGCCTGCTTGGACACGTATGTTTCCCCGGGTTCTCCGGTTCCCGTCTCGGAGTCGCCTGCTTGGACACGTATGTTTCCCCGGGTTCTCCGGTTCCCGCCTCGGAGTCGCCTGCTTGGACACGTATGTTTCCCCGGGTTCTCCGGTTCCCGTCTCGGAGTCGCCTGCTTGGACACGTATGTTTCCCCGGGTTCTCCGGTTCCCTAAAATACCAAGAAAGGCTAAATTGCTAAATAATTTTGTCGTAATCGATGTGCAATAAATAAAAGTTCATGTGTTTGATCCCCTGAAGTAAGAAAGACAAACATTGCGCACTGATAGGGTGATCTGCATAAAAGAGTATGCGAGTGGTCCCTATGGAGACGGCCGAACACGATAAATACGAAATATTGCAGTCTCCGGGTTGATTGAGACTGTTCATGATAACTCTGATTTAGGTTACGTTTTATATAGGTGTACATATTTAAGAGGTTATCAGTGTGTCACTAGTGTATTAACACTTTATATATTTTTGGGGTGAAGGCGGAGTGTATGTGGGGCAATGGGGGTGGTGACAACGGGTCTAGGAAAAACAATTGAAGACAAAATATAAAATACAAAATATAAAACATCTTTAATAAAATGATGAAATATATGCACGTTCGAACCCTATGTCAAAACCTTCTATATCCGCATATGAATGGAAAGTAATATAATTCCTAACAACAAAGCAAATCATTGTATGTTTTTTATTGATGTACTGTACACAATTATTAGGGTAAGTATCCCGACCAGACTATTAATTAATCAACAACGGGAATGAAATGCAAACGTTAGTTTCATGTGGACGATTATATATACGGTTTGCTGATCGCTGCTCATCTGCAGTCAGACATTTCACCGGGACGTTATCTAGGTTTTCATTAAAAACCAAATAAAGCAAGGAATAAGGCATGACAATTACGCCGTTCATTCCTATATTCAGACCAAATGGATCATTGTAATTTGAATCACCGAGTATGACAAGTATTATCAATAACGAAACGTATCCATTGTAATACAGACGATATTCATTCCTTCCGAATTGCATTTGCATTTTTTATCTAACGAAAGGTAAACGTCATGGGAGAATAGAGTTTATCAGCAAAACCATCATAAAGGCACATCTAATAAAACGAGAAAATTATCATAAGCATAGAAGACCCTTTGCTTTTGAATAAATTGCAATGCTGTCGGGTTATACAGCCTTTGTGAGGATACATAGTGTAGATGACAGCCACAAATTGACTAATGAACATATAAAACACAGGTCAATTTAATACAGTTATCTAACATTTAGGATATTTATTTTATTTATATTTAATTTTGATTATTAACAAGGTTAATCTGCGAGTTTGTGTAATAATTATGGGCATTGTACTCCACTGCACGTGCAAATGGAGTATAAGGAGGAAAACTGATGTGCTAAACAGAAATAAATTCTTTCATTCAATATTCGACAGGCAATCAATCCAGTTGCATTTTCCCACTCCTCCCACCCAAATGTAACGAGTACTCATTATGTGTACAATACCTCAATGAAAATCATACCGCAGTTTAATATCTTATTTCAAAATAAATCTTTTTAAATTATTTTTTTTTTACTTCATCAATTAAAATGTTTTTACTGTAATACAGCGTCTCGAACACAATGATGGTTAAAGTGTGGCAATTTCAATAGCGATTTTGACCACCATGTTGCCTGAAACACACACGCATTCTTGTACGTATAGACGCAAAAGGTGTCGAGAAAGTATAGACGCACAAAGACGTCGAGGAGGTTTAGACGCACACAAACGTTGAGAAGGTATAGACGCACAATGACATCGGGCATGAGTAGACGCACCAAGACGTCGAGAAGGTATAGACGCACAAAGACGTCGAGAAGGTATAGACGCACAAAGACCGTCGAGAAGGTATAGACGCACAAAGACGTCGAGAAGTTATAGACGCACAAAGACGTCGAGAAGGTATAGACGCACAAAGACGTCGAGAAGGTATAGACGCACAACTCACATCGGGCATGAGTAGACGCACCAAGACGTCGAGAAGGTATAGACGCACAAAGACGTCGAGAAGGTATAGACGCACAACGACATTGGGAATGTATAGATGCACAACGACCTCGAGAAGGTATAGACGCACACAGACGTGGGAAATGTATAGAGGCACAAAGACGTCGAGAAGATATAGACGCACAAAGACGTCGAGAAGGTATAGACGCACAAAGACGTCGATAATGTATAGACGCACAAAGACGTCGAGAAGGTATAGACGCACAAAGACGTCGAGAAGGTATAGACGCACAAAGACGTCGAGAAGGTATAGACGCACAACGACGTCGAGAAGGTATAGACGCACAAAGACGTCGAGAAGGCATAGACGCAAAAAGACGTCGAGAAGGTATAGACGCACAAAGACGTCGAGAAGGTATAGACGCACAAAGAAGTGGAGAAGGTATAGACGCACAACGACATCGGGCATGAGTAGACGCACCAAGACGTCGAGAAGGTATAGACGCACAAAGACGTCGAGAAGGTATAGACGCACAACGACATTGGGAATGTATAGATGCACAACGACGTCGAGAAGGTATAGACGCACACAGACGTGGGGAATGTATAGACGCACAAAGACGTCGAGAAGGTATAGACGCACAAAGGAGAAGGAATAGACGCACAAAGACGTCGAGGAGGTATAGACGCACACAAACGTTGAGAAGGTATAGACGCACAATGACATCGGGCATGAGTAGACGCACCAAGACGTCGAGAAGGTATAGACGCACAAAGACGTCGAGAAGGTATAGACGCACAAAGACCGTCGAGATGGTATAGACGCACAAAGACGTCGAGAAGGTATAGATGCACAAAGACGTCGAGAAGGTATAGACGCACAAAGACGTCGAGAAGGTATAGACGCACAACTCACATCGGGCATGAGTAGACGCACCAAGACGTCGAGAAGGTATAGACGCACAAAGACGTCGAGAAGGTATAGACGCACAACGACATTGGGAATGTATAGATGCACAACGACCTCGAGAAGGTATAGACGCACACAGACCTGGGGAATGTATAGACGCACAAAGACGCGAGAAGATATAGACGCACAAAGACGTCGAGAAGGTATAGACGCACAAAGACGTCGATAATGTATAGACGCACAAAGACGTCGAGAAGGTATAGACGCACAAAGACGTCAAGAAGGTATAGACGCACAAAGACGTCGAGAAGGTATAGACGCACAACGACGTCGAGAAGGTATAGACGCACAAATACGTCGAGAAGGCATAGACGCACAAAGACGTCGAGAAGGTATAGACGCACAAAGACGTGGAGAAGGTATAGACGCACAACGACATCAGGCATGAGTAGACGCACCAAGACGTCGAGAAGGTATAGACGCACAAAGACGTCGAGAAGGTATAGACGCACAACGACATTGGGAATGTATAGATGCACAACGACGTCGAGAAGGTATAGACGCACACAGACGTGGGGAATGTATAGACGCACAAAGACGTCGAGAAGGTATAGACGCACAAAGGAGAAGGAATAGACGCACAAAGACGTCGGGATTGTATAGACACACAAAGACGTCTAGAAGGTATAGACGCACAAAGACATTTTGAAGGTATAGACTCACAAAGACGTCGGGAATGTATAGACACACAAAGACGTCAAATAAGCATAGACGCACAACGACGTCGAGAAGGTATAGACGCACAAAGACGTCGAGAATGAATATACGCACAAAGACGTCGCGATTGTATAGACACACAAAGACGTCTAGAAGGTATAGACGCACAAAGACGTCTTGAAGGTATAGACGCACAAAGATGTCGGGAATGTATAGACACACAAAGACGTCGAAAAAGCATAGACGCACAACGACGTCGAGAAGGTATAGACGCAAAAAGACGTCGGGAATGTATAAACGCACAAAAACGTCAAAAAGGTATAGACGCATAAAACGTCGTGCAGGAATAGACCCACAAAGACGTGGAGAATGTATAGCCGCACAAAGACGTTGATATCCCGGATATTCCAAAACACTCTATTCGATGTATGCGCGTCTATGCCTTCAGTAATATATGCTATTAGTTATAACATGTATAATAAAATACTATTTATAATTTCCTTTTAATGAATAAAACTAACAATAGGCTTATTTTAGTTATATTTCAGTATTGTAATACTTCGTTCAGTGATATAACTTTAAGTGAAAGCTTTTTATGACTGTTTCAGTGGATTTTTTAAAATTATAAGTGAGAGTGAAATATCTGTGTGTAATCTCTGTGTTTCCATTTCTGTTTGGGCTTACGTACTTTGGACTGCTTTCCATTATTCAAAGGAACAGGAAAGATCGGAGCTATCGCTAATGAAATACTAATAATGTTAATCATTTAAAAAAAACATGATTGTACATATTGATACCCATTTGTGTTATATTTATATTTGGTACAGTAAAACACGTTGGTTTTCAAATCAAATATTATAAATGAATTATATATGTTTGAATACAATGGATTAAAATAGTGAAGGTATAGTATATTTTCTTTAAGTCCATGATATCATATTTAAGAAATAAAATATTTCCAGCGGGTTTAAAAACCTGGTGGGCGGGACTTAAAGACCATCGATATAAACAAGCCTTATGTCCGCGGTTTCGATGTGTTGCAAGTCACAGGGTTTCATCTCGCACAATATAAACCCGCTGGAAATATTGTGTTTTATCTGACATGGATTTTATGTATTTTAAACACACATTTTTGGGATACTGAACATAATACAAACACATTCTCACAACTTGCATTGTACGTCCATCTCTCAGCAATAAGCGAAGAAAATCTACAGCTTTATCATGTTTATCGTGTTTCTAATAAGTTCAATTTGTTGTTTGAACGTAACGTTCCCTTAAAATTTGTTAATCGTTGTTTTGGATGTTTTTCGATGTGTTTTTTATTAAAACTCCTCAATAGCCAATCAGCATTGAGTATTTTCATGAGCCATGTTAGATTCAGTAATACATGCCGACATTTTAGCGACAGGAATATGATTTTTAAGGTATAATATAAGAGTACATTCGTTTTCTGATGGTGAAATTATGAGTATTTCTTTAAATAAGAGAAACTGCAACGCTTGCATGAATGAAATAACATGTAACTTCATTAAACACAGCATCTTTGATTATTTAAAGTCACACCACTCCGGAGAAAGGAAAATAACCCATCGGAATTACTGAGGAGTTGGAGTCGGGAGATAATCCATATTTTAGAGTAAACAATCATCCTCATTGAAATGCTAGACATATGCGATGTGATACTATGTAAATATCACATCCTCTTGGGGGTGCCAATGTATATAATCAACCCGAGAATGTAATGTCATTATCATTTCGAGGATTGATAATACCCACTGGCACCCTCAAGAGGATGTGATATGTTTCTTATAATACCGAACAAATACTCCAAATACAGTAATATACTCGATAATGTAGAAAGAAATGCTGTTGTTGTTGTTGAATTTTTTTAAAAAAATCTATTTTTAGAACTGAGTTTTTCAAAAAGTTAGTGGGATGATTCTTTGTGCTATCACCCGCTATGACGCATTGAGGGTGATTGCGCCAAATATCAACCCGGCAGATAATGTGGATTTTACTTGGAGCGTTTACAGTGAGGTATAATAATTCAATTTGACTATGGCATATGCGTTTTGTCGCAAATGTTTGTCAACAGCTTTTAATGTATGAGGTTTAACGTGGCTTATAACAAGTGTTATTATATAACCTATAAATAGACGCGTTTTCATTGGCTAAAAAGTAATTTTTTAGAAAAAATATCTAGCGATATTGACCTGTTTTTTTGATATTGACCTGTTTTTTTGATATTGACCTGTTTTATATAATTGTTTTTTTGATATTGACCTGTTTTATATAATTGTAAATTGAGGGTTATATAATAAAACAGTTATGGACTTTTCAGCTGTTATACATGATGTTGATATGTACCAAAAAATCATTATTGACCTCGGCTATCGCCTCGGTCAATAATGATTTTTTTGGTGCATATCACATCATGTATAACAGCTGAAAAGTCCATAATTGTATATTATGTCATATAAAGTAGGTCTTCTTGTAGTTGTGAGCTGAGTGCTGCACATGACACGATACGATCCCCCCACACCCCAGTCACAATGCACACTCCTGGAACTCACCTTATATGCTGAACGTCAAGCAAGGGAGCTACTGGTACTTTTATGATTTTGTTTGACCCGGTTGGGAATCGAACCCACGATATTTCGCATAGTAATAAACGGAAAACGTATGCAACCAAATTAAAATATTAACGACAAATACAATTGATGTGCAGCAAAATTCAATTTCTGTGTCGATGACATGACTGCAACGTATAGGTTTGTCGTCATTGTTTCATTGTACATGTACATCGAACGCCAATACAACTTGATCAGAAGACCTTAATTGACGTCAAGTGACTGTCACACCATACAAAATAAATTGGAATTGAATTGGATTTTATAGTCGCACCAACAGCTAAGGTCATATGGCGACTTTCCAGCTTCCATTGGTGGAGGAAGACCCCAGGTGCCCCTCCGGGCAATTTTCGTGCACGGGCGGGCACCTGGGTAGAACCACATACAAAATAAAACAAATAAATATTTCCTATCTATGGTTGTTAGAAATAATTTATCGATACGTGATCAAATGTCATCATTAAACACATAACTGTTAGAAGCTATGTACATTGTCTCAGAACTATAGTATATGTCTCTTTTTTAACCTCTCATTTCTGTTATATCAAACTCAGTGCACTGCTTTTAAAACTGGAGTAGACGAAATGTAAATCAACTGTCCGACTATGTACCGGATTCTTAAATTATACAACTAAATTGTTAAAGCCTTGTATAATACAATCAAGTGACAGCAGCACTACACACATTTTTAACTTCTTTTCTTACCGCCGTTAAAGATCACGTCAAACAATAACGTGACAAAACGTATGACAACTCTGGCATTACTTTAATTTGATCAATTACAATTTCAGGGACAGTTTTTCAAATGTAACAGCAGAAGTCAGGTTTCATTTATAAGAACTTTGAACGTTTTACACTATATACCACATTACCACACAACCTTATCCGCGACAATTGTTTTGCCCTAGTGCTAAAGAAATACTACAAAGCCTTTTTACTCGTTATGTAACTAACATGAAGTGTAAACTTAATTGTATCTTTTAAAGGTAACTCCATAGTTATTCACACAAACATGAAATCCAAAAAATAGATGAAAGCACTCCGATGATAACCTATAATTGTCGGAAAAATAGATATAAGCTATCTGTTCTAGATTGCTATCATGGAAAATGTTCATCTACACACATTGTTGATGGTGTCCCCAGTGTTGGTGACAATATCGAAAATAGTAGGTCCTGGCTCATCACCTATCAGTATTGCTTTCAGTTTGACTGTTTATTTTAAAACTGACAATTTAATTGCTGTGTATATGTGTTTAGCATGAACGAAACATTTAGTCTTATTAAATGCTTTGTTGTTTGTTTTCTAAGTGTGTGCCCTCTTTAAGTTAACAACAGTCAATGAGTAAACAATTTCGGTGATTTTTTTCAAATTCCTACCTCTTTGATATGAGATATAGAATACATAGATATCTCGGTGCCCTGTTTATACTATCAAATATATCCCTAATGCTCCTATACACGTGTTCTGAGGATTGCCAATGTACGGGACCGTCCGAATTACGACCCATTCTGAAGAACGGGCGACGCTAGGGATGGTCTACAATATAAAATTGTGCACATGCAATAAACGCAGTGGCGCCAGTATTGATGGAATAGAGTCGAACTTATATGCATGCCATAAATAGTATAGATAACATGTTAAATATGCAAAATGCATTGCCACAACCAACAAAGCACAGTATATTTTCTTTAACATATGTCATAGACCATGGAATTTAATATTGCACAATCAGTAACGAAGCACATTGTCTCTAATATTTCTTTCGGAAAAAAACAAAACGAACAAAAAGAATCTTATAAATGTTACCAATACAAAATCTATTTCATCATGAATTCTTAACGAAATGATATTAGAATCATCCTAATTAACTTAACCTGTTATGCACTAAAAAAGAATATACTAGAGTGAACAAGTTAAATACGTGCATAACAGTCGATGCTTATTCCTTACATCAAACTGATTGTTAGTGGCATTACATGTTTATCAACGAGCCGCTTCAGATGTTACGAGTGATAATATTTTTTAATAGGAGTGGTCAAATTAAAAATTTAGAATTATCAAAGGCATTCGACAGTCTGGATATTAACTGAGGAACTGAGGAACAATTAAGAAACCAATAGAATACTTCAAATGCCCAGCTCGCAAGATTTCGACGGCATATACTATACAAAACCTAAAACACAGCATGGCTATTTTCCTAACAGTATTTTATATAATGTTTAATGTTTCTTGTTTATCATGTTTTACTTCAAGGTTTGGAATGAAAGGTAACTTTCAAAACAAATGGAATGGTATAGCAAGAAGCAATATATTTAATTTAGACATTATACTCATTTTAATACTCTTACTAAGTGTGTTTGGCTCATTATAGGAAATAAACTTTAGTTTAGAATTGATTTAAACTGAACAAATAAAAAATAAAAAATAGAAAATATGTAAATTTAACATGACGTTTTTTTTAGAAACGAATCAAAAAGTGGTAACAATTAATTCGAACACACATAAAAAAAATTCCGTAATAGCATAGAAAATCTCTTTACGCATCTTCACCTGTGTTATTAAATTTTTGAGTGAACACATTCTCAAGGGATAAACTTATTACAATCACAATGTGTCTAATCCGTTATAAGAGAGACCAATTATTGGATTTATCTAGAGGATCGAGAAACCATACATTACCAAACAAAGAAACTCTAACAGCCTTGAAGGAATTTAATATTTTTAAATACCGAGGTGCCCGAGGTGGTAGGGATCAGGGAATTCGTGTATGGGACACAATCAGTGGCGTAAATCTAAATAATTTGAAATCTTTGCCAGAAATAATCCAAACTGTTACACCAATCAAGAGAATCAATATACAAAGTCAAACTGAAATAACAAGCTTTGTCACTTCAATAAAATGTGAATCGCTTACAGTAGTTAAAGGCCATACCAAACTAGATATTTGTTGTATCAATCCTAGATCAGTCAAAAACAAAACAGTATCTCTGTGTGATTTCATACTTTCGAACGATTTTGATCTTGTTGCGATTACAGAAACCTGGCTTGGTTCTTCCATTGATAAAGCGTGTCTTAGCGAGCTCCTACCAAATGGTTATCAAATAAAGCATGTTCCACGTCTCGGAAATAAGCGTGGTGGTGGAGTTGCACTAATTCACAAGACTAACATTAACATTCGCGTGATAGCCTCAACACGTGATAACAACTTTACAACGTTTGAATATTTAGATTGCAATGTTGTTATAAAAGACTACTCACTTAGGCTATCTGTCATATACAGACCACCTCCATCAAAAGACAACGGTCTGAAGACAAGTGTGTTCCTTGATGATGAATGGCCAAAATTTCTATCAAATTATGCAACAATTGACAAAAATATTCTCATCACAGGAGATTTAAATTTTCATCTTGACAATCCAACAAATCATGATTCAGCCAAGTTCTTGGGTATTTTGGAGTCTTGTGGAATGTCACAACATGTGCACGAACCAACCCATGTACGAGGCCACACACTAGATGTGGTGATAACGAGGGACACTGACAAAACTATGACAAATTTGCATGTTAGAGACCCAGGACTTTCTGACGGCTCTGGTAAAACTACAAAAGATCACTATGCCATAACATTCAATGCTACCGCAGCAAAACCTGCGCCGGTTAAGAAAACAGTTTCTTTCAGGAAGCTTATATCCATCGATGTTGATTCTTTTAAAACTGACATTACATCATCTGAAACTCTTCGCAATAGTTTGGGATGTGGTGATGCTGAGGAGATTTCAAATGTTTATAACAGTGAACTCTCAGCATTGATTGAAAAACATGCACCTCTATGTACAAAAACAATTGTTCTAAGACCGGCCTGCCCTTGGTACACTGAGAATCTACATGAACAAAAACATCTTAAACGCAAGCTAGAACGTAAATGGCGTCAATCAAATCTTACCATCGACCATCAGATATATAGGAACCATTGTGCTGTCGTAAATAAGTCACTGAAACAAGCCCGTGAAAGCTATTACATTGACAAAATCGAGTCTTGTGGTCGTGATCAAAAGAGCCTTTTTAAAGTAACAAAACATCTTCTAGGCAACACAAATGAAGTTATCTTACCAGCACACTTATCATCCAAGGCACTGGCTCAAGATTTTAGTGATTTTTTCGTGAACAAAGTTGAAACTATAAGAAATAATATATCTTCTCAAGTTACGGGATATTTCAATACAATTGATATGGACAATTCAAAAGAACATTTCCAGGAATTTGAACCAGCATCAGAAACAGAAATTTCAAAAACTAATCGCAAAGTCGGCCAACAAATCGTGCGAACTTGATCCTATTCCAACATGGTTACTGAAAGAATGTTCAAAAGAACTAGTTCCCATAATAACTAAAATAGTAAATGCATCTTTAGACAGTGCGCATGTACCAATATCATTTAAAAGCTCGCGCATCAGACCTCTCCTGAAAAAAGAAACTTTGGACCCTAATACACTCAAGAATTATAGACCAGTGTCAAATCTACCTTATGTGTCTAAGATTTTGGAGAAGGTTGTAGACTCACGCTTAGAATTCCACATGGAATCAAATAATCTGCATGAACCCAACCAATCTGCATACAGAAAATATCACTCTACCGAAACCGCGTTAATCAAAGTTCAGAACGATATATTACAATCCTTAGACCACAACAATGTAACAATTCTAGTAATGTTAGACTTGTCAGCAGCGTTTGATACCATAGATCACAAGACATTGCTAGGAAGGCTGGAGAGCCACTTCGGCATTACAGGACAGCCACTTGCTTGGATGGAGTCCTATCTGAGTGATAGATATCAGACTGTTTGTATAGATGGAGAACTGTCGAAGCCGGTGCATGTGACATACAGTGTGCCACAAGGGTCGGTCCTAGGCCCAAAATACTATGTCATGTACACAAAGCCAGTTGGTGCTATTTGTCTTAAACATGGATTGAACAGACATTTCTACGCAGATGACTCTCAACTATATATGTCTTTTAAACCAATAAACAACACAACCATCGAAGATACAATCAATCGTGTGACTAACTGTGTCAATGAAATTATTCTCTGGATGAACAGCAACATGTTGAAACTCAATTCAGAAAAAACTGAACTGATTGTTTTTACATCCGAGCGCAACTCAAATGCAGTTTCAAACATTACAGTAAAAGTAGACAAGTCCGAAATAACACAGTCAGCTAATGTAAGAAATCTAGGAGCTTTCTTAGACTCCAAGATGAACATGGAGCAACATGTTAACTCTGTGTGCAGATCCACCTACGCTCAGTTACGGCAAATAGGTCGCATTCGACAATATATTAACACAGATGCCACGAAATCTCTGGTCAATGCTTTAGTTACATCACGGCTTGACTATTGCAATGCGCTTCTGTACGGGGTCCCTCAGTACACGATTAACAAACTGCAAACTGTTCAAAATACTGCCGCCCGCATAATAACCAGAACATCAAGGTTCAGTCACATCACACCAATATTAAAGGATCTCCATTGGCTTCCCGTGCAATATAGAGTGAAGTACAAAATTCTTACCCATACATTCAAAGCTCTTCATGGCCAATCACCAGTATATATCAAAGACATGATACAAATTTACAGACCAACACGAAATCTACGCTCAGCACATCAATCATCGACACTGGTGGTTCCATCAAAAAGTAAACAAGTGAAATACGGTGACGGGTGCTTTACATCAGCTGCGCCTACATTGTGGAACTCATTACCATCAAATATTAGAGACTGTGAAACACTTCAAAGTTTCAAGAGACAGTTAAGACCTTTTACTTTTTGCAAGTCTACGGCAGCCTTATCTGAACAGTTTGCAGCGCATGGCGCACCGAGCTCGCTCGGCAGTCAATCTGTTCAGGCAGCAGACCTTAATATCAATTACTGTGACATTGGAAATGCGAGTTCCTTGCTAGTAGTTTTGCAATTAAAATTAAATAGTTTTCTTATAGCATTTTTTAAAGATTTAACATTTTTAATTTGTATGTTGCTGTTATTACTATTTTTATTGATCCGATTCTTAAAAGTATATATTCAATGTATATTGTTAGCCTTAATGAGTCGATTTTTAACAATATTCTGTTTTAAGTTTTTAGTATTTAAACAATGTAGTCTTAATCGTAATAACTCATTTGATTTTTGTGACCTTATATTATGTGTTTTAATATTCTTAAAGCTTTTGAGGTTTTTTTAGTGTTAATTTTCATACTAGTAGTGATTTTCCGCCTTTATTCCTGTGATATTTTATGTTTATTGTACAGCGCCTTTGAACGTATCTTGTGTATGAAAAGGGCGCTATATAAGTTTGGTATATAATAATATAATAATAATCTTTATATGTTTCCATACCATTTTGAAATAAGTGTCCATAACATAAATTAGTCAAAAACTTTCATGTTGTATTATAACGTTAGTTCAGTTTAGTTTAATGCTGACTGTTTATTAGTAAACGTTTTGATTTATCAGAGGTTCCAAATTATTATTAAATATGTTTTATAGTTTTGTTCCAATTAAGTTACCATCGTTACACGAATTATAACTACATTACCGCAAAATATAAAGTTCTTGTTTGCAGATTACATTGTAACAAACTATGTTCAAGCAACATCATTCGCATTGACCTCCATTTTCTTTCGGCTAACACACAAAACATCAAATATATTCCTACATTCGACGATTGCATTGTCTAGTAACACGTCAATCTGTCAGGCAAAAGGATATGGTCGTTCAATTTCCTTTTCCCAGCTGACGTTTTCAATTATTTATTACTCGAATCTTCGTCGAAAATTGTCAAGCGTTACAAATATATATTGCAAATTGTGTGTTTGTAAAGTATATTCCTAAATGTATGTTCGTTGAGTATTACTATATGTATGAGTATACATCAACGTCATAGAATTTTAACAGTGCCTTTATTCAAACAAATGTTTCTGCATAGTTCTAACAGTTCGCATCAAATACATGTTAAAAAAGGGTCATAAACAAAAAGAAGACACCTCCCCTCTTATGCATTTATGATATGTTTCAAACAGCTTGGGGCATATGGCTCGCACTGTTCATGGCTTTATGATGTTTTCTTTCTTAATCATTACTTAGCAACCAAAGTCTGTGGCATGTTTGATGTAGTTTATTTGTATGGAAATGTATATTCCTAGAGGTATTGAGTCTTTCACATACATTTCTATCAAAATAATTATTGAAACCATGTATACTCTAGGTTGTATAGTAAGCCATAGAATGCTGGGTAATTTCCACAATCTGATCAATGTAGACTCTGTAGAGGGGCGCTTTTAAGCTGGTGCAGAGCCAGTATTTTTGAAAACTGTAGAATGTACGGCATTTATTTGTTACTCTACTCGAAACACTCATTTATATATTTTATATAGTGGACGTGGTATTTTAATAGAAAACCCCGTTTAATTTTGGCACGATTTTTGAGTAGTGTTTAACATTTTGCGAGGAGCATAGTGACAGCTATCATTCGAAAGAGTAATATCTTGCCTTTGTCATGGTACCCGTGTTTAGCCCTGATTTTGTATGTGACAGGAAAAAATTGCTGTCGAAGGTCATGCCATTTCTTCAGAATATTTAATTGAAACATTGAATGTACATTTTTAAAAGCCATTATTATTTTGTTCATACACGACGCATATTTCAGTCATAAGGTAACATAAGGCTTAGCGGTGAGCTGATATACGGTGATAAGTATCCGTCCGTCCGTCCGCCAAGCCGTCGTTTATTTGAGTTCATTCGTTCGTTCTTTAGTTCAATTCATACATTCATTCATTCATTCATTCATTCATTAATGCATTAATTAATTAATTTATTCTTTCATTCATTCATTATCATTCATTCATACATGCATTCATGCATTCATGCAAGCCTTTACATAATTAATGTATGTATTCTATCAAAACTTAGTTTGATAATGTCCTTGTCTTTTACAAACATATTATTTTATGCTTTCCAGTGCTTTATATAATTATCTCAGTGAAATAAAAGTGGTAATCCACTGTTTTCAAACAGTGAAATTACCATAAATAAATTTCACTGTTTTTGGAACTACTTTTTTTCAATAGTGATTACCTCCCTTTACAAAGAGTTGTATTCTTACCTCCCGTTTGTTATTGTTATTATCCGTCTGCTGTCAATAATGGAAAACATTGAGAAAATGGATCCAATTCAATTCCAAGCATCCTTTGGTCATATTTTTGATGTAGATGAGTACATTAATTCTGAAGAAACAAATGAGGCAAGTGTATCAGAGCCTGAAAATCTCCCAATTGCTGCCAGCACTGGTCAGAGAGAGTTCAGACCTGTTGATGTTGAATCCTTCCTGGAAAGCTCAACCAATGCTAACACTAAAAAAAAGACAGAAAGCGATATGAAGGTATTTAACGAATTCCAGATGTCAAAAAATGAACAGAGATGTGTAGAATTTATTCCTCCAGATGTTCTCAATGCACTTATATGTGAATTTCTACTGGCCGTCACCAAAAAGGATGGTAGCGAGTATGAACCGACAACTTTACGTGGGTTTGTTAGCTCAATTGATCGCCACTCAAAGTCCAAAAACTCAAGAATGTCCATCCTGAATGACCCTGATTTCAACAAAGCTAGAATGGTGTTGAAAGGCAAGCAAGCAAAAAAGCCTTAAAAGCCAGGGATATGGAAACAAGCCCAAAACCGCAGAACCTCTCAATGATTGGCACCTAGACAAGATGTACGAGGCTCAAACCCTCGGAGATTCCAATCCAAGGGCACTGATTCATTCAATGTGGCTGTTGCGCACAACCTACTTCGGTATGCGGACTGGGCAAGAAATCCATTGTCTATGTTGATGATCAGACTGGGGAGGAATATGTAATGCTGGATACTGAACGCCGAGGTTCCGATTAAAACACTTCAGTCTCATACCGAGGGTTGAAATTCCCTATCTGAACTGAATACCCGTGATAGATTATTTTTCTTGCATATCAGAGACATGTTGTGCGTTGACGCCCTCAGCTGCTAACGTTGTACATGTTTTCCTGCATACCGGATGTTGGTGTGAGTGCATTTTATCTCGAGGGTGAGATGGGAATATCTAGATCCAGTAAAATGACTACCCTTGTCTGGTATGCAAGAAAAAGATACATCTTCTGTCTTTATCTTAGACCACCATGTGTAAAAATCAACACAAGTACAATAAATGATCAAAATAAATAACTGATCCATGTAATTCATTTTTATATTATGCTTTCCAGTGGTTTATATAATTTTATTACATTTCTATGGGTGAAAGATTGGGATTTCTCAGTGAAAGAATATTCATAATCGCTAAATATTAATAACTAACTCCGAACTAAAAAATAACTAACTGCGACGTTGAGTTATGACGTCAATAATGTGTTGGTGACGTCGACGTCATCCGCCGATAACGCCAAATTAAGCGAATAATTCTGGTTAAAATCATGCATAAACTGAATAAAAATGTAATAAATAGATTATTAAACTGTTGCGATCGATTATATGGAAATCCTTCACTCGATGGTAGGCGCGTGTGGTTTTTTCACTCACTCGCTTACGCCAGTTCGTGAAAAGAACCACATGTCTACCATCTCGTGAAGGATTTCCCTATAAATGATCCCAGCAGTTAAATAATCTCTATATCTCAGTGAAATAAGTGTTAATCCACTGTTTTCAAACCGTGAAATTACCATAAATAAATGTCACTGTTTAAAAAAAACAAAAAACACATCAGTAAGAAACTTTATTTTTTAACAGACTGTTAAAACCCAAGGCTTTCGCTAAACCAGACGATTCGCAGCGAGATCCAGTGTACCTTTACAAGCTGTATAGAAGCAAAAGACCATCCGATACATGCACAGAGGAGAGCCCATTCTTCTTAACTCCCGGTAACATCACACAAAACTGTTGGTACAGAAAAACGCCGATGGGAATCAACAAACTTTATGGAATAATGAAAGAGATGAAAGAAGAGGCCAGAATTGATGCACCTCGCATAACACCTTACAGGTTTGTCTGCTTATCATGAAATCATTTCAGACACACATGTACGTTTACGTTTTGAAGTGAACAGACTGAAATATGCCATTAAAAATATATACGGTTTCATTCTCATAAAATGATTCGTTCTAAAAACACTTACCCGCTTTCATGTTGCCTCCAATGAATCGAAATGCAAAATTTGTTTTTGTTTCGTCGTTTCTCTGGCCGTATATAATTTGTTTGCTTTCCAAAATCTCATAAAGTTGTGATTTTATTGAGAGAATCACTCATATCACAGTGTACGAAAGTTTGTTCCATTTTAACGATATTTATCGCCCTTACATTACGCGTTTTAGCCGTATTTCGGTAAATTCGAAAAGGAATTAATTGTTCCAATAAATACCTTTGTTTCGGTTTGTTCCGGTAAATACAGATTCCACACAAACACATGTTTGTTAAAAGATTCATTGAATTTGATGAATTCGGGCTTTTATGTACAACCAAGCAATAACTGTAATTGAATTAATTTTACACAAAAACTGTAAAATGCCAGGTAGGTAAACAAAAAAAACTTTTCCTATTCAGTGCAAGAAAGTGTCTCATCCAAAAGCTGAGTGATGATGGAGTTCCTGCCAACCAGATAGTACAGATATCCGGTCACACACATGTTAACAGCCTCAACAACTACAGCAAACTGAACAATGACCAGTGTAAACAGATTTCAGACATTTTGTCTGACCGCCCCAAAGTCAATGTGTCTCAAGCCGTCACTCTAGCTCCGCAGCGTCAAGCTTGCTTTACCCCATCCACTAGCACTGGGAGCATGATGCCACGCGGGTTTGTTATAAACAGCAATTTCCATGGCAATGTTACTTTTCATTTCACTAGTACCAACACAAAAACTGAAACGCAGCAACTGTCACAACACGTGGTGTACTCGAGTCAAATTCCTAGTGTTTCTCAACAAAGTTCACCCTTGCGTCAGCCATACAAGAGAATTAGACAGACATTTGATAGCGAAAGTGATTAACTGACACAATTAACTCACCGAAAAATTGTTCCTGTTATCCTGTTATGGTTAAAATCCAGTTTCCACACTGAATAGTTTGACAGTTCATTTCAATATTCTTCCGCCATTCAACTATCAATGACTACTCTATAACGTTGACTTATTTCCGTGCTAATAGTTGGATGTTTGACGTGATAAGTATATATTTTATAATTTTTTAAATAATTTTCATTTTTATTTCAGAATTACACAGGAAAAAAAAAAGAAATTCACTATTTTATGTCGTGTATTAACTAGTTGTCTGTAGTGGAGCGGTTATAAATGGGGGGGGGGGGGGGGGGGGGGGCTACCAGTGGGGAATACAAATGTGAAATAGGCACAAAAACGCTGATGAAAGCATAAAATAAAAAGATTTTTTTTTTTTTTTTCAGTGGAAGATGCAACTTAATTTCATCTCGTGAGCTCCCAAAACAGTATTCTCACTCGTCACTCGTGATAATAGTGTTTTAGCAGCTCACTCGATGAAATAAAGTTGCATCTTCCACTGAAAAAAACAAATATCCTCTATATATTCATTTCTGTTGTTAACTTTAGACTGAATCATAAGGTCACTAACACTAAATGTTTCCTTGATATTAGTTTACGTTTAACTATAACAGTTTCCACAGAATATGGACACATTGTTTTATATTGCCAACCTTTAACTTCTAAAGACATTTGTTTTCATTTTAAGTTATCCTAACTCGTTTAGCATTGGCTGGATAATGTGTTAAAAAACAACATATATCTCTAGTTTTCACACATTTCTGTGATTCTTGAAACCTCAAATTAGTTTAAAGAATCGAGATATGTGGATTAAGAACCAAAACGTTGAGAAGAAGAAAATGTCTGGTAGGGAGAGATTTGCATTTAAAATATTAAGCACAAGACGTATATATTGTTGACGTTAACGTTAACTAGCATACTGGTCGTTCAGCGGACAGACATGTTACAATAAGAAAGACAGTTGTTCCTTTATACTAGTGAGTAGAAATCTCACTTACGCTATTTATTTTTAAAATGACATTTTCCCCATAGTTGGCTTGATTACGGTTCTAACAACATTGTAAAAACAATAGTCAAACATGATGTGTTTTTCATAGATACCAGTAGTTATTATTAAAATCGCTATTGTTTTTATAGTTTGTTCACACTGTCTTCAATAACTACGATACCTGCATTAAAAACAAACAAACAGAAAATGTGGAGGGGCATAGAGAGTAATGGTGGGGGTGTTCAGTAGCAATGCCAAATTATAAGATTTTCGACAAATCAAGGGCCAACAATTTGGCTGGTTGAAGATCTTGTCCGAGACCTTATGGATAATTTGTATGATTAAGCCCTGATAAAAGTGAAGGCACTAGAGTGCCCACAAGGCAACACTATGATTTTTTTCCTAATTCAAGGGTAGATAACTCAACTATTAGCGGTCACATCTGACAGGTTTAACAACTCGTCTAAGCTATTATGCATATATAACTACCGTGTAATCTTGGCTAAGACCAGATGAAAATGGAAAACTACAGTGCCCACATGGCAAAGCTATGTATTTTTGCAACTTCAAGGAATGATAACTCAGTTATTACCAGTCGAATCTGGCTGGTTCAAGAAGTCGTCCGGGACCTTATGCATATAGAACTACTGTGTAAAAAGAAATATAAAAATATCGGACAGGGAAAGTAGCATTCAAGGAGGACAGTCAACCACAAAACACAGAAACAAACACGCAAACAGACAAACAAGAAGGCAAAAGCAATAATAAATGCAAACGACATCACAAACACAAAAGGGTTGACAGTAGAGCTACCGCCTTGGAACGGTCAGTGGCAAAGTAGGCCACTGGGGGTTTAAACCGGTTTTAGGGTGCACCAAACCTCACACTTACCCTGCTGTCAGTCATCCCATTAAAACAGGACAGTGTAAATAAAGAATTCCCCGCCATGATCTAATCTCTAACCAACAAGGCAGCATCAATAGGCAATATAAGTAAAACACAAATATGCTCGTGTAAATATAATACAAAAACACAATAGCCTAGAAAGCCACAATGAAGGTACTCTGGGATACTATGGGTATATAACTACTGTATAAGTTTGGTAAAGATCGGATGAAAAATGGAGGGACTAGACGAATGGCCTTCGGCCAGTAGAGCTAAAAACTGAAAATCATTACGACGATCCTAATTATAATGTTATTTACGTATATTACGGGTTTCTCAAATGCAGTGCTTAACGGCTCATCAGGCAGTACCGCTCCAGGGACAGGGTTATAATATATAGATATCCGGAAATCTTACTAACGGATAGTAACATTCTTATCGTTCTCTTAACGTGTTCAATAGGGATATACTCAGATAAACGGAACAGTCCGGTTTACGCACCCATCTGATGAACGAGGCTGGGGACGTGTTTCGCTTAAGAACACATTCCAACGAAACTTGTTTTGCATGTGAAGCTTAAACCAGGGACCGCCAAACCGGCACCCAGATCTTTATTGAAGGTATCAACAGTTCATTTTCCTTATCAATTGACATTTCTTATCAATTGACATTCCTCTATAAAAACCACGCTCAATTTTGAATTTTCTTTGAACAAAATCGTAAAATAGGAGCCTTCAGCTTTGGCATGAGGATGTCTCATAACTTTCAAAATCAGGACTGTAGACGAGTTCTATTATAATACTGAACGTTTATTTATTCCAACTGCATGCATTAAACACGTTTTAACAGCATTTTGGTCGACATGGAATCTCATTACCAGAAAAATAAAACTATTTTTCACACTTTAAAAAGGTGACTTCAGAACCAGGTTAATAACGTTAATAACGTTAACGTTGTCTGCCGTATTTACAATAGTTTTCAATCTAAACGGGTATTAATATAAATATATTACATTTTGGTTTAAGTATCATACACCATTATATAAATTCTGTTATCTTATATGAATATTTTCATTATAACCTAAAAGAAAAGTGAAAAAGGGTCATGACCTTAACCTCGGTTTTCTCTCATCACGTGCAAAATCAGGACTGAACACGGGTACCATGAAAAAGGCCAGGGTGTAACCTTTCCAATGATACAAAACACTTTGCTCCTCGCAAAATGTTGAACTCGAGCCTTAAATAGAGCAGATAGGCTAAAGTGGCCTCTAGACTATTGATTTTTTATTCCTAATTCTTTACTTTTCACCGCATTTAACATGAACTAGTTGAATCTTGAGTGAATATTGAGTGTGGCTAAGTATCCCGATATAGAAGTATTTATGTAACTGGCGCCATCTCTTGCTTATAAGGTCCTGACTGAATTCCTGGATAACTGTGAACGCCTATCTATATGAAGAAGGTCTTCAGATTGATATTTTAAATACTTGGTCGAATTTATGATAATATACTGAAAGGAAAAAGAAACGCATAATCACAAAATTGTCTATACTACACTATTATATACACCTACTTTCACATAATATTCCAGATATATCTCAACGTGTTTTGTACAGAAAGCGGCAACAAATAATTACAGAAAGAACAACTCTGTCATGTAGTAGACCTTTTAATCAAAGTATACTTTGTTTCACGAAATTCATACATGCTGAATTTTCACTTGAAAAGGTCAAGCAATTTCAGCATTGTGTTTAATGTTAAGAGATTTCAAGGTTTAGAGCATACGTTTGCTCACCTGCTTGAGTCAAATGCGCATTCTGTCGATAATGAAACTTTAATGGTGTGTTCGGTGCTGTTTAAGCCTTCTTTCCGAAAGGATAGGCCTAATGTCGCCCTGTACCATTCGATTAGCAGTAGCATGTTAAACATACAATTTATAGCGGAAAGACCCATTATGCGTTTCTTTTTCCTTTCAGTATAGATAGGCCACTTTGATACATAGTATAATATTAACAGGTTTGAGTATTACTAAAATGTAATATGATATTCGCGATCAGTCTATACATACACTACATGATACGGGCATTTCACAGCACTTGCACTAAACGGTAACATTAGTAGAAATATTAGATAAACAATGGCAGTAACGTTTGATAAATGTCTTCATTCCCGTCTTGTAGTGCAACTGACGGGTTTTATCGTGTTGTTCTGGCTTCTACGAAGATATTTAATGGTGTGTTTTGCAAATATTGCCTATTAATGAGAGTTAGTGGAATTGTCGGGAATTTCGTTTTATTCCGTGACCAGGATTATTCACTATGGAAAGACTACAGTCATTGAGAGATAGTCAGAGACGAGTCATTTTACAGTGTTTTCAGAGAATCGATGACGCAAAGCAATATTCATTTCCTACAGCTTTTGACACACTACTTCGAACGATTCAGTAGAAGTTAGAGTGCGTCCGGAAAACCGACAAGAAAATATCAGATCTTCTAGACCCAGTGGACATTGATGCTGAAAGCCAAGATCTACTCTCTGAATTTGGAAATTCAACTCGAGGAGCTTGCAGTGTACAGGAAGTCACAAATGGGTTGTACAGACAAAGTTTGCCACAAGATGCGATTTCCAACCCACCCGGAGATCCAGAATTCACAAAGATTGTAAGTTCAACTTCCGACCCAAGGTAATAACCTCGCAGGACTGCGCAGATACTACGACCAGCTGGAATCCTACAATCACGGCTTGGAATCGCTAGGACAAGATCAAGAGACATTTGGTTTCAGCTGGTCGTAGTATCTGCCCAGTCCTGCGAGGTTGTTCCCTGGGGCCGGAAGTTGTGAGGTTGACCGATCTTGTAAAAGACTGATGACTCTTCCATAGTTCGCGTTCGTTAGTATAAACCCGGATATGGCGCCAGCGGCAGTGTCTTGGAGTTGCGCTTTAGGGTGCGTGAACTTCTCAACGTCGGTCAGTAAACTATGGAAGAGCCGTCAGTCTTTTACAAGAAAAATTCGGGTAACCTCACAAGATCGTCCAAGAATACGTGATTGCACTACTTCAACTTCCGCCTCAGGTAACAATCTCGCAGGACTGCGCAGATACTACGACCAGCTGGAATCCTACATTCGCGGCTTGGAATCGCTAGGACAAGATCAAGAGACGTTTGCTTCACTGGTTGTTCCGGCTATTACAGGTAAGCTTCCGGCGGAAGTGGGAAGACATTCCATCTCAAAAGAACTCACCATCATGGAAACAAGCTTATGTACAGAGATTCATACACAACTGCAGAACTGAGAGAAATCTGAGACGTCATGGGCCGCTTGCATTGGCCGCATGCATGCGGAAATGATATGGCTAAGAATCTGCCAGAGATCAGCATACTCCGGTGACAGATCCACTAGAAGCGCATTTCATATTAGTAAACAGTATGTTATCGTTGTAACATGTCAAACACATATTAATCAGGAAAAACTTTAATGTTAACATCTGGCGTCCAATACCTTTAAGCAATTGTGTATTTTCTAGTGCAGCTCTGATTATAACATTGAAAGAAATTGGCCATAGTTGAACTGGAAAGGTATATCATGTATATACATTTTATATACAAGTCCATCAACGCAAGCAATGAAAACCACAAGTTTAACAAAAACAAAGAGTAGTATTACGAATCGTTGAGACATCATGTAAATGACACAGCAAACGAAAGACATGTATGTAGCATATAAAAGACACGATACTGGCAATTTTAAAAAAATCAGTATGTTAAAATAAAATAGTATATGATAACATAAATGCTATAAACCATTAACATATATTTCGTATGTATTCGTGAAATGAAGAACAAAGTAAAATCTAACACATATAAGTTTGTAATTTAACATACACTTTCTATCCAGCCATGTTTGTAATTGTAATTTTGATTGCAACATTGATGCAGCACGTAACGCATATAGTTGGACATTGAGCGTTTAGGAATAGCACTATAGGTTATTGAATTTGTATGGCCATATATTACTTGGAACGAGTTGTTTTGGCTAAGGACGACGAGCTTGAGAGCCAAAACAACGAGTTCCAAGTAATATTTAGCCATACAAATTCAATAACCTATATTATTGTATACTTTCATATTGTTTTCGATCAATGTTAATTATATGACTATTACTTTTCAGTGTATTTGTGTTATTTTTATAGCTTTTGATGGAATTCCTATCTTGTCATTCATTTTCATTTTGTGTGGATAATTATTTTGCGCGAAAACGACGTCGACGTCATCATGGCGTCATTAAAAACATCAAACGATTTTCTAAAGTTTGTTTCACATTCGATAACGTTAAAAACAGTGGGTGAGTGACCATTTCAATTATTTTATCAATTTCTGCCATAAAAGGTTGAAAAAAAAACAGGAAATTATTTTTGTTGACACTATAGGAAGGATTCCGTTATTTTATTTGAAAGTAGTTCCTTATTTCTATTTCGCGACTCTTAGCTAGCACGAGAAAAAGTTCCGGTGCAATATCAATGTGTGCTATATCGTAGAATATTGCACACTCAGCTCAATGCAAACTGAACGAGACAATATGAAAGTATACAATAATTATTAATATTGAAATCAAGTTATGTTTATATTGCATGACATGTTTAGGATACTACTTAGAACATGTTTTCTCAATAGTGGATCGTCTATTTATGCATTTCTGTAGATTATAATAGAGATACCAGACTAACACAAATTGTCAATCTAGATCAAAGCGCATTGTTATGTACAAACCCGACTCATTAATATATGCTTTAAAGATGGCGTTTGTGATACAATTAAAAAAATAATTCCATGATAACTCATACTTAGAATCCAGTTCCTCGCACTGAGATGAGAAACTGTAACACTGCCATTATAATAACTTTTTTATCAATGTCTATCTACTTTAATTTGCATCTTGAATTTAAGTAAATTGGGGCTACAGCATATATATAGAGAATACACTATCCTAACCAATCGCCACCTTCCTCTTCCAGAAGCAATTGGTGTGGAAGGATAATTAACAACACCAATATGTGGCTGATGTAAATTGATAACACTAGCAAATGATACCCTTAATCTTGCGGTAACGATATATAACAAGAGGGCCAATATAGCCCTAAATCGCTCACCTGGTAATCATGGGCAATAAGTCTGGTCTGTCTAGTCTAACATGAGTATTTTTTAATTGTTCCACTTTCTTCTATGAATGAAATTTCATAAAAATGCGTTGGGGGTGGGGTGTCAGTTTGTTTCGAGGTGGGGAGAGGGGAGTATATGGATGGATATCAATCGGGCAACTTTTTAAAGTTTATATTGATATTAACATTCTAAACAAATTTGGTAAATATTAGATTAAAAATGAAGTAGCTACAGATTTAACAAAGGAAAATGCAATATAGCATTTTTCAATAAATCAAAGGCCATAACTCTGTCGTTACTAACAAGATCTAGCTCGTTTCGAGCTTGTCCAAGATTTCATTGATAAACAGCGATCTGCACAACTAGAAATCTTACCGATTCTTCCTGCCAAGATTTGAAAATTTCGAACTTCAACAAGGTGTTTAAGAGGAGTAGCGCCGACAAGAAATTTAAAGTAAAAATAAAAATATCTCCATCAATAATAAACTCCATCAAAAATCTACGAATTGGAAGAAATATGCACAACTAGATATCATACCAATGCTTCCTCCTAGGTTTCGTCAAATACAAAAAAAAATCAAAAAAAAACAAACAATAAAAAAAAAAAAATCAGAAAAAGCAAATATTAAAAAAAAAACACGAAAATAAATAAAATAAATACCCCTTCCCCACCACCACCCCACACCCCACAAGTGTAAGTGTGATTAAGATTGCTCAAGAAATATGGTTTGTATCGTGTTAACATCATGTAAAACTGCATTGTTGCTAATTTAGGGGCCATAACTCTGGTGTTACTGGGTGATCTTGTCCATTATCGAACTCTTCTGAGATCTTATGGTCATATACAATCTGTGCAGGTCTTGTTAAGATTGCTCAAGGGATATGTGGACTTTATCGTGTAACCAAGATGGAAAACTGCATTTTTTGCTAACTCAGGGGTCATAACTCTGGTTTGATCTTGCCATTTATGAAAAACGTCCAATATCTTATGGTCATATACAATCTGTGCAGAGTTTGGTTCAGATTGCTCAAGAAATGTGGCCTCTATCGTGTAAACAAGATGAAAAACTGCATTGTTTTGCTAATTCATGGATCACAACTCTGGTGTTACTAGTCCGATCTGGCCCAATATCGAACTTTTCCGAGATCTTATGGTCATATACAATCTATGCAAGTTTGGTTAAGATTGCTCAAGTAATGTGGCCTCTATCGTGTTAACAAACTAAAAGTTGACGACAAACGACAGAAGACGGACGACGGACGAAGAGTGGTCACAGTAGCTTGAGCTAATAAAAAAATAAGTAAAAAATAAAAGAAATCAATAAAAAAAATAAAAAATAAAAAATCAATCAAAAATTAAAATAAAAATAAAATAAAATTCCTTGTGTAAGTTCGGTTAAGATTGCTCAAAAAATGTGGTCTGTATCGTGCTAACATGTAAAACTGCATTTTTTGCTAATTCAGGGATCATAACTCTGGTGTTACTGGTCCGATCTGCCTCATTATCGAACATATGGTCATATATAATCTGTGAAAGTTTGGTTAAGATTGCTCAAGAAATGTGGCCTATATCGTGTTAACAAGATAAAAAACATGCATTTTTGCTAATTCAGGGGCCACAACTCTGGTGTTACTGGTCCTATTTGACCCATTATCGAACTCGTCCGAGATCTTATGGTCATATACAATCTATGCATGTTTGGTTAAGATTGATCAAGAAATGTGGCCTCTAAAGTGTAAACATTCTAAACGTTGACGACAGACGACTGACGACGGACGACATAATGGTCACAATAAAATACATTATTATAAACACCCCAGGATGTATACGGAGTTGTACTGAACAACCGCTGCAACAACCTCTGCGCAGTGATATTGTAGCCAATAATCCTTGCCACCACACAAATCACGTGACGATAGCTGAGGCCATGTGATTATAGAATGGCGATACACTAGGTAATGATTGGTACAGCAAATTCTTGCCGTAACCAACAGGCAACCAAAAGGTGTTGAAAACATTCAACCAGTCTGATTACAAGTAACCAGTGTGCATATACAAGATATATTAGCTAAAAAAAATATAAATAAATTATCTTTGTAACCAGATAGCCTACCGTTGTTCACACTATTTTCCTATATTATGAAAAAAGCAAGTCGAAATATTGACCTAAAAAGTATTTAACCAAAAATTAAACTTAACTGGATTTGAGTGGTGGCAGTGGTTACTGTAACAGAAAGGGGAAGTAACCACTGCGGGGAGTTTGTCACTGCAATTGTAGCCAAAAAGAAGACCAATCTAGAGTACGCCTAAAACGCCTAAGAGACGACATTTTATTCACCTACCTCTCTTTCATGGTTTCAGATGGTGACATAGAGCCACACCACGTTGACCTCTGAGCAGGATTACAGTTATCATATTAAAAGCTATACGTAACTAGAAGACAATAGGAGTAGAACGAGTCAAATTATAGACAGTAATCACTCAATCTTAACAATAAACTTGACCATGCATATTACGTTCAGTCACGTAAATAATCCGTACTTGTGATTCCCTGATTCGACATTGAAAGCGGGTTTGCATAGTATAAATAAAAGCACTATATCCACTGAACTGGTATTTAAAACAAAACAAAAAAACAACGTTTATATTGATTTTGTCAGCTGTTAATTCAGTTGAAGGAAGATAATATTGTCATGTCCTAACCATCGACCACGATGACTTGTATTAATTGACAAGACCGTAAAGTAATCTTAATTATCGCACGCCTGAGAGTACTTTCTATTGCCCAAAGTCGTATGATATATTCAAAACAGGAACAAGAAAGTGTACTTATATTTCTTATAACGGCACACTTTTCAAAATGTGTGCCGTTATACCAGATATCATACAAGGGGGCGTGGCTATCAATAAAACAGTTATAGAATACCCAACTTGGTGTTACACGCATATATCATGAAACTATTTCCATTTACGTCTCGATATAGTTAATGATATATGCTCCTGACGCCTCATTGGACATTCTATTACTAATACATAGCTTGAAGAAATGTGTATGGTAATTGAGGTAATGTTTGATGTAATATGAGATAACGATAAGTCATAATCCTTTGTCACAATTATCCAATTTTGTCCTCGACAGAGATACACTAACGTTCACAGGAAATTATATTTGGACTTGCTACCCAATGTAATTGGCATGGAGGAAATCTGTCTTTTGTATTTCATTTGATACATTTGTATACCAAGATCACTAATCGTTTTTATGAACGATGAATTCGATTATGGGAGTCAGCATTCTCGCACGAATGAAGAAAAGACTGCGCGTACGGAACGGAACGGCGGCAGAACAAGTACAACGGATAAATACATAACGTCAACCTAATAACAAAAAATGTGTCAAATGGGTGTACATCCTACAAATAAATGGTATGTAATTATGAAAAGTACAATTGG
Organism: Cyrtodaria siliqua; assembly: GCA_037043455.1. NCBI lineage: Eukaryota > Metazoa > Mollusca > Bivalvia > Adapedonta > Hiatellidae > Cyrtodaria > Cyrtodaria siliqua. The sequence continues at coordinate 24,835 of JAWPHD010015427.1, read as the reverse complement.
TTGAAGAGCATTTACAGTACAACATATTGAAGAAAAAATCAAATCAGCTCTATCAAGGCGCCCTTAAAATATTTTATTATTTTTAAATATCTTGAATACGATGAAAGATTTGAAGCTGTATAAGAATGAACGAAGGCAAAACAATAGGTGCTTGTGTTAGCGATACACGTATTGCGATATTTGTAAGATAACTTGTTCATATCTTTAAAATAATCACAAATAAATCCATTTCGGAATTCGCATAGCTATCGATATAAATCAATCATATGTTTTTGAGAATATGTTTCCAATTGGATATGAAAATGGGGAACTTAACTTATTACATGTAGTCACGAATATCTATAATATTGTGTTTCCTCGGAATGTGGCACATGCCAAGGTAAATCAGATAAAAGACGAATACAATTGGTAAACATACAATATGTGTGGCTTTAAAGTAGAATATCGCTTACCCCGTTGCTATGATTCGTGAGAGGTGTTGCACTCTATATTACCTCTCCTGAACAGACTCAATAAAACCGACTCTTCTACGTTTATTGTGTTTGTTGCTTCCAAGGAATCCCTTTTTCGGTAGGTATTATCATTCAAACTAGCGTTTGTTTAGTATGTGTGGCGGCCTTAAAAGGTTGCCCCGACTACAAATCAATAGTGTTATTACCTACTGGTCCTTTATCCAATCAAGCCCAATCTATGTAGTTTTGAAGTAGAATATCACTTAACCGGTGCTAGGAGAGCTGATAGGTGGTGCCCTCTACATTACCTCTCATGAACAGACTCATTTAAACCGAGTCTGCTGCTTGTCAGTATTTATTAATAAACATATTGCATTATTTCTGGTGTGTAGTAATAAATGCAAAGATATTTATTTCTCCTAGCACCACCTTGTAGCATTCCAGCCAAACTACGTATTGCGTAAACGGATAACTTTGTATTAAAAACAATAACAATACACTAAACAACGTCGAAGCAGCTATGTCAATTAATATTGCGATTTTATTAAATGTCCTGATGCAAACGATCCATTAACTAGTAGATATTGTCGGGTGAAAAGTTATTTCCCCAAATAAACAAATTTAGATCATTGTCAGACTCACTCGTAAGGTCTTCCATATCATCTATAACAATCAAACACATTCGCAAGTGTATATATCTTATTTGAAAGCCGTATTGTATGCGGTAAGAAAGTAGATTATTTTAATTTGAAACTGTCTATTCCGATAAACAAAAAGAAAAGAAAAAAAAAAAGAAATAATGAATGTCTGGAGTCGATGGTTGATTGGAAAAACATATATTTGAAATAATGAATGTCTGGAGTCGATGGTTAATTGGAAAAACATATATTTACAATGATCAAAAGCAATTCAAAGGTATTCTACCTTAATAAAACCGAGTCTGCTACTTGTCTCTCTTTGCTGCCAAGGGATCACTTGTCCAAGATTTGTCCTGTTCTGTTTTTTGTGTTGAATCGTTCACCAGGTACTAGAACCCTTTCATAACTTTCACTGATTTACATCTCTTGAATGAAGAAAATATTAAAACTAATTTTAAAATTAATAAACAAACTCTATGAAAAGACTTAGAAAGTTATGTTCCACGAGGAACATTATCTATGTGGTATAAAGATAATATTTAAAGATAATATTTTCAGCAGGTACGGAACTACAGTTTATAGACACACATACAGCAGTAGATTTGTGCTTGTATTGCTATGAAAGAGACTGCATAGTGAGTCTTTCATCCGATACTCAGGCAGATGTGACTGAAGACTTTATTGACACCTATCGGTATTGAACATTGACAATCCTTTCTTTTCTACTACTGTTAATATTATCTATCCTAAGGAACTTCAACTCAGCAAAGCTAACATTTCTGATACTGTCTCTTCCTTTTCTGATTTACATCTCTGTATTGAAAATGGCGAAATAATTAGTAAAATATATGACAAGAGAGATGATTTTATTTTTGATAATGCTAATTATCCCCATTTGGATGGGGATGTTCTAAGAGCTGCTTATTATGGGGTATATGTTTCTCAACTTATTAATTGTTTCTATAGCTTGTAGTCGTTGAGGACTGCAATATTCGTAATATGTATATAACTGAAACGCTACTTCAGCTGGGCTACCGTTACCATAAACTTCGAAAAATCTTTGAACAACTGTATTATTGTAAGCCTATGGCGGCTGATTTTTGCTATTTGTCGTCTTTTCGTCTTTTCGTTATTTTGCCGCGAAAAGACGATAGAACAAAAAGACGACAGGACGAAAAGTCGACAAATGCAGCGCAAAAAGACGACAGAACGAAAAGACGACAGAAGGAAAAGACGACAGAACGACAATACGACAGAACACCACTCGAAAGACGAACATTTGACACTTCAGCCCCCCACATGACGCCATGTGTCGTCTTTTCGTTATTTCCTGTGGCATTCTGTCCTCTTTTCGCTTCTAATCTGTCGCCTTTTCGTTCTGTCGTATTTTCGCGCTGTATTTGTCGTCTTTTCGTTTGGTCTTCTTTTCATTCTGTCGTATTTTCGCTTCCGTTTGACTTTCTCTTTATTTCTAAATGTCGTCTTTTCGTCTTTTCGTTATTTTGCCGCGAAAAGACGATAGAACAAAAAGACGACAGGACGAAAAGTCGACAAATGCAGCGCAAAAAGACGACAGAACGAAAAGACGACAGAAGGAAAAGACGACAGAACGACAATATGACAGAACACCACTCGAAAGACGAAAATTCGACACTTCAGCCCCCACAAGACGCCATGTGTCGTCTTTTCGTTATTTCGTGTGGCATTCTGTCCTCTTTTCGCTTCTAATCTGTCGCCTTTTCGTTCTGTCGTATTTTCGCGCTATTTGGCGTCTTTTCGTTTAGTCGTCTTTTCATTCTGTCGTATTTTCGCTTCCGTTTGACTTGCTCTTTTCGGTCATTGCGGCCATTTCACGGAGACTACTAAAAGTCGGGACGATTTTGAATTGTTGCTGAAATGGGTCAAACAGGCAGGTGTGCATACCATATGTCCAATTAATGATAAACGGAGGGTTACTATTTCTTTTAAATGTTTTTATAAACGCAGAATGGTTCATTTAATATGAATATTAAAAGAGAGCGATATAAAAAATTATATTTTGACCTTGTAATTTAGTAACATTCCGGGACTGATACTGATGATCATATCTGGACCAGTCCTACTAATTATAATATTTGGAGTAACCTTTTATAACTTTATTGTTTAAATTGCTATGTATCAATGTAGGATAGTTTAGCGGACATAACTATGTATTTGTATATATAAAAATGTAATAAAAAGACTTTGTATTTAATGATTTACTTTCCGGGCCTTATTAAAAATAAACATGATTTTGGCTGCATGATCCTTAGTGCTCAATATTGACTTTTAAATTTAACACTAACTTTCCGAGACCGTTTGTTGAAATTTTCATACCACAATGATGAAACCATATATGTATCAATGTAGGATGATATAGCACACATAACTAAGAATGTGTTTAATATATATTTATACGTAACTGTTTAACCAGTTTAAATGCCATACGTAATATTTGAATTTTCTCTTAATATTTTATTTAATATATTTGTGTAACATATCAATTTGATGGATATACGTTAACAGTTTAGAACTATATCTACAACATATAAAATGTAATAGTCACGAAAGGAGGTAACACATATACACGTTCTTAACATTTAATAGGTCATTAGCGAAAAGACGACAGAACGCCACGCAAAAAGACGAAAAGACGACACTTCAGCCGTAAAAATACGCCTTTTGATAGTGTCGTCTTTTAATTATTTCATGTGGCATTCTGTCGACTTTTGGCTTCTAATCTGTCGTCTTTTCGTTCTGTCGTTAGTTCGTCTTTTCATTATGTCGTCTGTACGCTCTGCTTTTGTCGATTTTCGTTTTGTTGACTTTTCGTTCTGTCGTCTTTTCGCCTTCCGGTTGACATGCGCGTTTCGGTCAATGCGGTCATTTCATGCTGACTACTAGAAGTCTGACGATTTTGAACTGTCGTGTAATCGGGTCAAACCGACAGGTAGTGTCCAATAAATAATAAAGAACAGAACAGAACAGAACATACTTTTATTGACTTGTACGTTAAGTACATCATCCTAACATATATACAACAATTTCAAAATACATAATTAAATCACGTGTAACATACAATATTATATTTATATTTATATCAGCTCTAAAGAAGATGATCTATAAAGTGTTCACACATGCGTTGTAGATATTCTATGTGACATCGCACATTTGAGATATAAAGCCACTTTTACAAGAATCATTTTGTTTTCAGTTTGCAATAATTCGATGAATTTAAACATACCTGGTCTATTACAATAATATTGGGCTATGTATTTCCTCCTTATATCGGAGTAACATGGGCATTTTAGAATGAAATGAAACTCATTTTCAATATCTTGAGTATAACGGTTGTGTTAAGAACTCTTTCCATGACAATAGGTTTTTAACATCCAATAGGATGTTAAGACTTGTGTAAACATCCTTCCAGAAGGGATTGCATATTTTTTGCAAGTTATTTTTTCGATAGTTGTTATCGAAAAATAGCATATTGGTGGTGAATGGGTACATATGTTTATAGATTTCCATATATTTTTTATTCCCAATCAAAAGTCTTCTAATCCCCGTTAATTTCAGAGAATATATCAACTGTTTAATATTGATCATTCTAAGTCCACCACAATCATAATCCTGAGTTACAACAGATCTCTTTATTTTGTCTGGGTGATTATTCCAGAGGAAATTAAAACACATATTTTGCAACAGTGTGACCTGGTCTTCAGGTGGATTAGGTAATGATGAAATTAAGTGATTTAACTTTGGTAAAGCTAAGCTTTTTATAACAGTGATTTTTCCAAAGGGTGTGAGTATTATTCTTTTTGACCAGGTCAGTAATAATGATTTAATTTCGTTTATTTTTCTATCATAATTTAATGCAACCACACACCTCAAATGTGTTGACATAGTAATTCCTAGGATTACAAATTCCCCCTGATCCCAATTAAGGTCTGTGTCTGTGCATAATTTTACATTAGAACCTTTACTTTTCCCAAACCATATAACACTGGTTTTATCAACATTAACATTAAGACCTGAAATATCTCCATAGAATTTTAAAACCATTAGAGCATGTTTAAGGGATTTTTCGTTGCCGTCTAATATAAGGGAGGTATCGTCGGCATATTGAGAAATTACATATTTAGTATCTCCTACTTTAACTCCTTTAATATCTTTATTTGTCCTGACCAGTACAGCCAATATTTCGACACACAGAATAAAAATGTATGGGGAGAGTTGATCTCCCTGTCGGCAGCCTCGGTGAATAAAAAACCACTCCGATAGATGGCCATTAACTAAAATACAAGATTTAATATTTGTGTAAAATATTTTTATCCATTTCTTAATATCTTGTCCAAACTGAAAAAATGTTAAAACCTCATCAATACAAGACCAGGAGAGGGTATCAAAAGCCTTTTCAAAGTCTGCAATAAGTAATAATCCTGGTATATCATTTTTCTCAGTGTAATAGAACAAATCATAAATGGAACGTGTATTTTCACCTATATAACTCCCCGCCAAAAAGCCAGTCTGATCATCATTTATAAGCAAAGGCAATACTTGTTTTAAACGTTGTGCAATGCATGCTGATGATAATTTATAAGAACAGTTTAATAAAGATATTGGTCTCCAGGTTTTTAAATAGTCTATCTTTATTTGTCTTTGGTATACATGTTATAATGCCCTCCTTTTGAGTGAATGATAATTCACCTTTCAATAAACTATGGTTAATAGATCTTAAGAGGAAAATTCCTATATCTATCCAGAGAAACTTATAAAATTCCATGGTATAACCACTTGAACCGGGGCTCTTCAGATTTTTTGCCTTTTTTAAACAAAATAGTAGTTCATGTAATTCTATTGGGCCTTCTATATGTTGTTGTTGCTCTCTAGTTAGCTTGGGTATAGGAAAATCTCTAAACAATTCATTTAAATTTATATTTTTTACTGGTTTGTGTGATTACAAGGAGTGATAAAAGTTTTAGTCTTTTTTAAAATAGAATCTTGCTTTTTTAAATTATTTCCGTCATTTGAAATGAGGGAAGGTATACATTTACTTAAAAGATTCCTGTCTTCTAAATTACAAAAATATTTAGTTACTTTCTCCCCTTCATCTAAACATTTGGCCTTTGACCTTATCTTAAGTCCATCCATTTTTTTTTGTCTCAATTCAAACAAACGTTTCCTTTTACTTTCTAAGCTTATTAAATCAATATCTAATTGTTTTTCCAATATCTTTATTTCTCGTAATAGTTTTGCTTCAGTTTTATCTTCTTGTTTTTTAAGAAATGACGAATAGGATATTGTTTTTCCTTTAATCTCCATTAATAATGTTACAAGAAAAAGTTGGTCATCAATTTCCAATATTAAATCTTGACAAGGAATGTCTTTAATTTGTAACTTTGTATTTTGATTCTGTGCTGCATATCTATTTTTTGTATTTTCGATCACTTTTTAAATTTCATGTACATAAGTAGTTTCTTTAAGCAGCGAGTTATTAAATTTTCAGTATATAAATAAATGTTCAGATATTAAAAAGAAATCTAGTCTGGCCATCTTATTTGTATATTTGAACGTCTCCATGTGAACCCCTTTTTATCAAAATTTAATTCTCTCCAGCAGTCAATCAAGCTACAGTCATCGATAATGGTTTTAACACTTTCACTAGCTTTTGGATTATTTATATTAACATAGTTATGAGTATCAACTTGAGCATGTAAGACCAGATTAAAATCTCCTGCTAGAACAGTTTCATTTCCATATCGTTCAATATCTTGTTTAATGTCCATATAGAAATCTGGTGTATCTTTATTTGGACCATAACTATTTATTAAAGTCATCCTTTTCCCATTAGTCGCAACTTCTAAAATAAGCTTATTACCATCCGCATCCCCTTCTTGTTTATGTAATTTGTATTCAAAATTGTTTTTAAATAAAATTGCAACCCCTCTAGATTGACTATTAAAATTATTAAAGAAACATTCATATCCCCATTCTACACGTATATAATTTTCATCTTTATTTACAAAATGTGTGTCCTGTAAGAAATATACTGAGAAGGATTTTTCTTTTAAAAAATGGAAGACATCTTTACGTTTGTTTCTATCACCGAGGCCTTGGACATTCATGGACATAAATGTTACCTTTTCAGACATAATTTAAGAAGACTGTTCTTTTGCCCATTGCTTGCTGTCTGGTCGGACCACAAAATATTCTGTGCAACACATTGATAGAGAAAATAAAACACAAAAACAATCTGAAAAAATAATAAAACATTGTTCCCTATGTCCCGGTCCCACTGAAGTATCAGAAAAAGCAATAAAATACATGCAAAAAGGAAAAATGATAAAGATCTATATACAATGAAAATTACAATTATTTCTTTCTTTGTTTTTTGTTTTTTGTTTGTTTATCGGAATAGACAGTTTCAAATTAAAATAATCTACTTTCTTACCGCATACAATACGGCTTCCAAATAAGATATATACACTTGCGAATTTGTTTGATTGTTATAGATGATATGGAAGACCTTACGAGTGAGTCCGACATTAATCTAAATTAGTTTGAGTCCGACAATGATCTAAATTAGTTTATTTGGTGAAATAACTTTTCACCCGACATAATCTATTAGTTAATGGATCGTTTTCATCAAGACATTTCATAAAATCGCAATATTAATTGACATAGCTGATTCGACTTCGATTAGTATATTTTTATTGTTTTTAATACTATCCGTTTACGCCATACGTAGTTTGGCTGGAAGCTAGAAGGTGGTGCTAGGAGAAATAAATATCTTTGCATTTATTACTACAAACCAGAAATAATGCAATATGTTTGGTAATAAATACTGACAAGCAGCAGACTCGATTCATTACGGGGTCCTGCTTTAATTCCATTAAGCGATGGGAAAGCGATGGGAAAGCTTATTTTAGCAGGATTTTATACGGGCAATTTCGACAATAAAACATGTTTAAAAACATTTTTACAGAAAAAAATGCGATTACGTGTTTAAAATTACCTATTAAATGTTTTAATTTTACAATATGCACAAATTTTAAACATAAATTAAGGTTTTAATTCATATCCCAACCAACCCGTTTTCGCTTATTGGAGAATGGGTTGGATGGGGTATAAAAGTTAATACTCGGGCCACGTAATGTTTATTGAGTCTGTTCATGAGAGGTAATTAAGAGTGCAACACCTCCCGCGCCTCATAGCAACTGCTTAAGCGATATTCTACTTTAAAGCCACACATATTGTATGTTTACCAATTGTGTTCGTCTTTTATCTGATTTACCTTGGCATGTGCCACATTCCGAGGAAACACAATATTATAGATATTCATGACTACATGTAATAAGTTAAGTTTCCCATTTGCATATCCAATGGGACACATATTTTCAAAACCACATGATTTATATCGATAGCAATGCGAATTCCGAAAAGGATTTATTTATGATTCTGTTAAAGATATGACCACGTTATCTTTCAAATATCGCAATACGTGTATCGCTATCACAAGCATTTTTTTTTTTGCCATCGTTCATTCTCATACAGCTTCAAATCTTTCATCGTATTCAAGACATTTAAAAATAATAAACTATTTTAAGGGCGCCTCGACAGAGTTGATTTGAATATTTCTTCAATATGGTGTACTGTAAAATTGTACTTTTCATAATAAACCATGCTATTTATTTGGAGAATGTAGACACATGTTTTGTTATTAGGTAGACGTTATTTATTTATCCGTTGTGCTTGTTCTGCCGCCGTCCCGTGCCGTACGCTGAGTCTTTTCTTCATTCGTGCAAGAATACTGACTCCCATAATCGAATTCATCGTTCATAAAAAACAATGAGTGACCTTTGTATACCAATGTATCAAAGGAAATACAACAGACATATTTCCTCCATGCCAATTATATTGGGTAACAATCACAAATATAATTTCCTGTACAAGTTAGTGTATCTCTGTCTAGGAAAAAATTGGATAAATGTGACAAAGGATTATGACTTATCGTCATCTCATATTACATCCAACATTACCTCAATAACAATACACATTTCTTCAAGCTATGTATTGGTGTGGAAGGATAATTAACAAACCTATGAGTCGCTGAAGTAAATCCATACAATTAGGACATGATACACTTAATCTTGCGGTAAAGAAATATAACAAGAGGGCCAAGATGGCCCTAGATCGCTCACCTGGTAATCATGATCAATAAGTCTGGTGTGGCTAGTCTAGCATGGGTATTTTTAAATTGTCCCAATTTCTTCTATGAATGGGTTGGGGTGGGGATTGGGGTGGGGAGGGGTACTTTGTGGATGGATATGAATCAGGCAACTTGTTTAAGCTTTTATTGATATTAACATTTTAAACAAATTTGGTAAGGATTAGATAAAAATGCTTTTTCTGATACTTCAGTGGGACCGGGACATAGGGAACAATGTTTTATAATTTTTCAGATTGTTTTTGTGTTTTATTTTCTCTATCAATGTGTTGCACAAAATATTTTGTGGTCCGACCAGACAGCAAGCAATGGGCAAAAGAACAGTCTTCTTAAATTATGTCTGAAAAGGTAACATTTATGTCCATGAATGTCCCAGGCCTCGGTGATAGAAACAAACGTAAAGATGTCTTCCATTTTTTAAAAGAAAAATCCTTCTCAGTATATTTCTTACAGGACACACATTTTGTAAATAAAGATGAAAATTATATACGTGTAGAATGGGGATATGAATGTTTCTTTAATAATTTTAATAGTCAATCTAGAGGGGTTGCAATTTTATTTAATGACAATTTTGAATACAAATTACATAAACAAGAAAGGGATGCAGATGGTAATAAGCTTATTTTAGATGTTACGATTAATGGAAAAAGGATGACTTTAATAAATATTTATGGTCCAAATAAAGATACACTAGATTTCTATATGGACATTAAACAAGATACTGAAAGATATGGAAATGAAACTGTTCTAGCAGGAGATTTTAATCTGGTCTTACATCCTCAAGTCGATACTCATAACTATGTTAATATAAATAATCCAAAAGCTAGAGAGAGTGTTAAAACCATTATCGATGACTGTAGCTTGATTGACTGCTGGCGGAATTAAATTTTGATAAAAAGGGGTTAACATGGAGACGTTCAAATACAAATAAGATGGCCAGACTAGATTTCTTTTTAATATCTGAACATTTATTTACCGACATTGAAGATAGTACCATTTTACCTGGGTATCGAACTGACCATTCAATAATAACTATATCATTTGTATTTGGAATGTTTATAAAGGGGAGATCTTACTGGAATTTAATAACTCGCTGCTTAAAGAAACTACTTATGTAGATTTAATTAAAAAAGTGATCGAAAATACAAAAAATCAATATGCAGCACAGAATCAAAATACAAATTTACAAATTAAAGACATTCCTTGTCAAGATTTAATATTGGACATTGATGACCAACTTTTTCTTGAAACATTATTAATGGAGATTAGAGGAAAAACAATATCCTATTCGTCATTTCTTAAAAAACAAGAAGATAAAACTGAAGCAAAACTATTACGAGAAATACAGATATTGGAAAAACAATTAGATATTGATTTAATAAGCTTAGAAAGTAAAAGGAAACGTTTGTTTGAATTGAGACAAACAAAATGGATTGACTTAAGATAAGGTCATAAGCCAAATGGTTAGATGAAGGGGAGAAAGTAACTAAATATTTTTGTAATTAAGAAGACAGGAATGTTGTAAGTAAATGTATACCTTCTCTCATTTCAAATGACGGAAATATTTAAAAAAAGCAAGATTCTATTTTAAAAGAAACTAAAAACTTTTAACACTCCTTGTATTCACACAAACCAGTAAAAAATATAAATTTAAATGAATTGTTTAGAGATTTTCCTATACCCAAGCTAACTAGAGAGCAACAACAACATTTAGAAGGCCCAATAGAATTACATGAACTACTATTTTGCTTAAAAAAGGCAAAACATCTGAAGAGCCCCGGCTCAAGTGGTTATACCAAGGAATTTTATAAGTTTTTCTGGATAGATATAGGAATTTTCCTCTTAAGATCTATTAACCATAGTTTATTGAAAGGTGAATTATCAGTCACTCTAAAGGAGGGCATTATAACATATATACCAAAGACAAATAAAGATAGACATTATTTAAAAAACTGGAGACCAATATCTTTATTAAACTGTTCTTATAAATTATCATCAGCATGCATTGCACAGCGTTTAAAACAAGTATTACCTTTGCTTATAAATGATGATTAGACTGGCTTTTTGGTGCGGAGATATATAGGTGAAAATACACATTCCATTTATGATGTGTTCTATTACACTGAGAAAAATGATATACCAGGATTATTACTTATTGCAGACTTTGAAAAGGCTTTCGATACCCTCTCCTGGTCTTTTATTGATGAGGTTTTAACATTTTTTCAGTTAGGACAAGATATTAAGAAATGGATAAAAAATATTTTACACAAATATTAAATCTTGTATTTTAGTTAATGGCCATCTATCGGAGTGTTTTTTTATTCACCGAGGCTGCCGACAGCGAGATCCACTCTCCCCATACATTTTTATTATGTGTGTCGAAATATTGGCTGTACTGGTCAGGACAAATAAAGATATTAAAGGAGTTAAAGTAGGAGATACTGAATATGTAATTTCTCAATATGCCGACGATATCTCCCTTATATTAGACGGCACCGAAAAATCCCTTAAACATGCTCTAATGGTTTTAAAATTCTATGGAGATATTTCAGGTCTTAATGATAATGTTGATAAAACCAGAGTTATATGGTTTGGGAAAAATAAAGGTTCTAATGTAAAATTATGCACAGACACAGACCCTAATTGGGATTAGGGGGAATTTGTAATCCTAGGAATTACTATGTCAACACATTTGAGGAGTGTGGTTGCATTTAATTATGATAGAAATATAAACGAAATTAAATCATTATTACTGTCCTGGTCAAAAAGAATACTCACACCCTTTGGAAAAATCACTGTTATAAAAAGGTTAGCTTTACCAAAGTTAAATCACTTAATTTCATCATTACCTAATCCACCTGAAAACCAGGTCACACTGTTGCAAAATATTTGTTTTAATTTCCTCTGGAATAATCACCCAGACAAAATAAAGAGATCTGTTGTAACTCAGGATTATGATTGTGGTGGACTTAGAATGATCAATATTAAACAGTTCATATATTCTCTGAAATTAACGTGGATTAGAAGACTTTTAATTGGGAATAAAAAATGTATGGAAATCCATAAACATATCTACCCATGCTATTTTTCAGTAACGACTATGTAAAAAATAACTTGCAAAAAATATGCAATCCCTTCTGGAAGGATGTTTACACAAGTCTTAACATCCTATTGGATGTTAAAAACCTATTGTCATTGTACACTGTGCAACACTTCTATCTTGTTTCATCTGTCTTGTTCCTTCTTCTTGTTTTTTGTTTTGTCTTTTTTGGACAAAAGGAAAATCCCAAGAAATGTGTAATAACTGTTAAATTACCGGTATGTTCCTCGCTGCCACACCTCTATAGAAATATCTTGTCTTTTCTTTATATATTTAGTGGATAACACCATTTTTGTTTCACAGTCAATTGTTGAAAAACTCATCATAGATGGTATGTGGATCTTGTATAAAAACTGAAACACTTATAGTTGATTATGTTAGCATAGTATTTATCTATATTAAACAATTCTTTAATCAAGATATATATGCTGGGTTTTGATTTTTTTTTTCTTTACAATTATCAATGAAGGCGTATTAAAGTAACAAAATAAATATTTTGACAATTTTGTAAATGTCAAGATTTAAAGGGACACACAGCAATCTGGTGTATTTGTAAAAAAAAAAAAATTGAAAGACCCTCAGATTGCAGAGAGCCCCTTTTATCAAAATTGTATTTTAAATCTTCTTTTGAATATTGTAAAAAAATATAAAAAAAACTCCCCATTTATATAGTTTTTAATCAAGATATGCATTTTTTTATTTATTTTTTTATTCCAAATATTTTGAAAACTGTTTATATATAATAAATATTATGCATATTGCATCTATATATGTACGGTTTGTAGAGGGGTGGCCCACCCCGACCCTCACAGACCTATTACGGGGTGAATAAATAGATTACCATTAATTTGGTGATCGAAATTAAAAAAAAAATAAAAAAAATAATGAATGTCTGGAGTCGTGGATTGCACAAGATGGCTGATTGGAAAAACATATATTTACAATGATCAAAAGCAATTCAACAGTACTCTATCTTAATAAAACCGAGTCTGCTACTTGTCTCTCTTTGCTGCCAAGGGATCCCTTTTCCGTATTTATTAGTTATACACAACATCGCTCGAGGTTAACATTCAATACAAAAACAAACCATTACATCGATTTAGACATCGACTTAAAAGCGCTACGAAATATATGTACGTTTTCGAAATTAATCTCATTGTGTGTGGTATACTGTTTATTAATTAATACACAAATGTGCTTGATATTACTCAATGTGATGTATGCGAGCGTTATTCTGAAAAGAATCTTTTGGAAATCTAACTCGTTTTACTTTACTAAAACACATTACTATCTACATGTTGTGGTATTTATTTAATATTTATCTCTTCTTTGTGTTTGATGCTTCCAGAGATCTCCTTTTCAGTAGTTATAGTTATTTGCTCATAACATCAGACAATACTCTTTCTACAGTAAAAGGGTTCATATTTATAAATAGCTATTGTAGTAAAGAGTTTGTGAAGCACAGATTTTGCATATTATATTGTATTTTATGTTGGTACAGGTATCCCTATGGTTACGGACTGTATACCACTTGTCCAAGATTTGTCCAGTTCTGTTTTTTTGTTGAATCGTTCACCGGGTACTAGAAGCCTTTCATAACTTTCATTGATTTACATCTCTTGAATGAAGAAAATATTTAAACTAATTTTAAAATTAATAAGCAAACTCTATGGAAAGACAGATGAAGAAAATAATTAACTTGTTAATTATCCCCACTTAGACAGTTGTGTTCCCCGAGGAACGTCTTATGTGGTATATAGATAATATTTTCAGCAGGTATGGAACTACCGTTTATAGACACATATACAGCAGTAGATTTGTTCTTGTCTTGCTATGAAAGAGACTACATGGTTAATATTATCTATCCTAAGGAACTTCAACTCAACAAAGCTAACATTTCTGATACTGTCTCTTCCTTTTCTGATTTACATCTCTGTATTGAAAATGGAGAAATAATTAGTATAATCTATGACAAAAGAGATGATTTTATTTTTTTATAATGCTAATTATCCCCATTTGGATGGGGATTTATTATGGGATATATGTTTCTCAACTTATTCGTTTTTTCTATAGCTGGAAGAGGAAGGTGGCGATCGGTTAGCATAGTGTATTATCTATGCCTATGCTGTAGCCCCAATTTACTTAAATGCAAGATGTAAGACATTGTTATAAAAAGTATTTTATGGCAGTGTTACAGTTTCTCATCTCAGTGCGAGGAACTGGATTCCAACTATGATTTATCATGGAATTATATTTTTAATTGTATCATAAACGCCATCTTTAACGCATATTTAATGCGTCGGTTTTGTACATAACAATGCGCTTTGATCTAGATTGACAATTTGTGTTAGTCTGGTATCTCTATTATAATCTACAGAATTGCATAAATAGACGATTCACTAATGAGAAAATGTGTTTTAAATATTGTAACATGTCATGCAATATAACCATAACTTGATTTCAATACAAATAAGTGTTATTCCTAAACGCTCAATGTCCAACTATATGCATTACGTGCTGCATCAATGTTGTAATCAATTACAATTACAAACATGGGTGGATAGAAAGTGTATGTTAAATTACAAACTTATATGTGTTAGATTTTACTTTGTTCTTCATTTCACGAATACATATTCGACAATAAAAGACATTTGAAAACATTATTTACTGAAGAAACGCGATAAATAACTTGTTTAAAATTACCTATTAAATGTTCTAATTTTACAATATGCAAACTTTTTAAGCTGAAATTAAGGTTTTATTTCATACCCCAAGCCAACCCTGATTTTGCTTCTCGGAGAAGGGCCTTGATGGGGTATGAAAATAATACTCAGACCACGTAATGCCAATCTTATTTCGATTAACGTTTTATCTGAATATATAAAATTATAACACGATATAGAATTATCTCTCATCTCCAGTAGGAATCCTTGAACGTTATTGATTGATCCACTGTAGACATGTAATAACGCATATATTCGAGAAAATATCCACGTCAAATACCGAAATTGAAATTCAAATATTTAATTTCATTTTGACGATAACATACCGCGGCCGATCTTTTGATAAGCTTCAGTCAGACATTTCAATGATATTATCATATCAGATTTTCATTAAACAAAGATCGAAATATGTGCCACGAAATTGTGATTATTACTTCGAGTAGTTTTATTTACTATGCAGAAACAAGTGACCATTGCAATTTATATTTAAGAAATATAAAATCATTTACGGTGAATCATCATGTGATATATCACAGTTTGGAGTTCAATTGTAAACAATAATTTCACGAGCCCGAATTATTGTATGCAATTGAACAACAAACCGTGATATATTACAAGATAATTCACCGTAAACGATGTTCTATTTCTATTTAATTGTAATACCCCTAAAATGTGAAAATAACGCACACATCTGAAATCGTTCGCATTGCTTGGCTTACTCTCCTAACGTTGCAAACGTTACAGTGATATCTTCCGCATTGCCTTGCTTATTTTCTTAACTTTAGAAACGTTACAGTGATATATCATTGATTATAACGAGATATTTTAAACTAGGCTATATAGTCGGGTTTGTTAGAATACATGTTAAATGGAGGCTCTTTAATATAAATTCAAATGGTGTAAATACAATAAAGGTGATCCGATGGATGCAAGAGGATCCTATGGATGCAACGAAGTAAAACAAAAGAAGACTGAAGTATATTCGATATATATCATGAAATGAAAGTTAATAAAATATGCAACACATATCACGAGTCTTAGCACGGGCGTTAGCTGTAAATTACTCTTAAGTCATAGTTGTAATGATCATTCAGTGATAACACGATTGATTCGTAGCAAGAGGGGATTGTTTACGGCCGCTACACTGCGCTATATGAATCCTAGTTTGAATGCCAATACATATAGTAAAGGGGATGTTTCGGAAAGGACAAACACAAACTAGAGAGAACGTAGGCTACTCTTTTAATTTTAGTTTTAGGATAGATTCTGATGTAATAATGTAATCCCACTGATTGAAAATGTCATAAGGCCAGAAAGAACAATATCCGTGTTTCTGGTTACCCGACCGTCCCTACTTTTGGGCGCCGACCCTACAGTTGTTTATCATAAAAAAAAAAGGACGAAAAAACTGTGTATGAATCGGTAATGTACGAAAAGATTGAGTAAGAACATGCGCTAAAACATGGCCGCATTCATGGTGCACTGCGCGTCCGTTTTGGCTATTATAATTGGAAAATGCAGCCATGGGACAGAGCAGAAGTTTATGACATACATTAATCATGACATGCTGCCAGCAGATTTGTTCTTCCAATACCACCCAGCCTCAGGAAATGATAAAATTCAATCTTTCACAGCCACATGTAAGATGGAACTCTCAGGGTCGGAGCTATTGTGATCACTCCGTCTGCCGTCCGTCAACAAATAAACTCATAATGGCAGAAAATATTTGTTTTCAATTTATTTTATTCAAAACAAACAAGTTACATATCATGAGGTTATTTTCCCTCTCTCCTTAAAAAAGCACTACAAATTAACTACTTGACAAAGTTAAAGATACCTTTAACATAGTCCAAACAATATGGGCAAAAAAATAAATAAATAAATAAATAGAATAAATAGAATACCGACCTACCTAATTTTTTCAGCTGAGTAACCAGAAACACAGGTATTTTGTTTCTGGCCTAATTCTAAATTTATTGTTTTACGAGACTGCCGGTTTTAATCATCACTGGCAATCTTGATATTATTGAGGTTAATATGATCAGACAGTTACATGTCAAATATCCTCAGTATCGCCGTTATCGGATATTGACCTACTGCATATCGCATGGAAATTGCGGAATAATTAGTAGATTTATGTACTACATGTAAATATAGATATAAATTTGAACAGGAAAAGCAGCATTCAAGATGATAGTCAACCACAAACAGACACACAGAAACAAAGAAAAAAATGAAGATGAATAAAATGCCAAATGAGACATCACAAACACAAAAGGGTTGAACATAGGGCTACAGCCTTGGAACGGTGAGTGGCAAAAACGGCCGCTGTGAGGTTTAACCCGGGTCCTAGGGTGCACCAAACCTCACACTTACTATCCTACCGTCAACCAAATGATACGGGACAGTGTCAATAAAGAAATCCTCGCCATGAACCATTTTTTAACCAACAAGACAGCATTAATAGGCAAAATAAGTAACACACAAAGATGCTCGTGTATATATAAATACAAAAACAAAAAACAATAGCCTAGAGAGCAACACAGAAGGTACTCAATGACTTGGCAGAAGCCAGAGCAACAAGAGAATAAACCATTGAGGACACGACAAGACAATACAACAGACAAACATCAAACGACATCGTCGTTTTGAGCTTCAGGTAGATGTCACCATAGGGTCCACAGCCTGTCCGGTCATCGCACAATTAACGAGGAAAGCATAGTGGCGAACTGTAAATGGGTCCACCACCACACATGCAGTGCGTTGCAATATGATAGGGTCATAACCTCTTTTGATAAACCTTTTAACAAGTTTAACAAAGATCGTATGAAAGTGATCATGGCCAAGGATTTTACGAAATGATATATAGGGTCCTATAGAAACCACAGCGTCCGAACGCAATGGCATCGTAGGTCCGCACTGTACTGCAAAACAAGGAATTGAAACTACAATGACAGAGACAAAAAACAACAGAATTGGTGGTGAAAACAGGGTTTGTAAATCACGTCACCATAGAAGTCAGATTGTGATAGTCCTTGTCGCAGAAGAGTTCTTAAATTACTTTTATATTTGGAAAGAAGATCAGGGTTACGATAATAAAATTTTGCAAAGGTTTTACGAATTTTGTGGTAACCCTGATAGAGTAGCTTTTTACTTTTACAAATGTCACAGAGTCAAAATATCCCATTTTGCATATTATCCAAATCCTATATTTTCCCTATATGTTGTGGCCCTCCTTTTCAATCCAATATACCAAGTGTACGGTATTTGTCCATTGGTTGTATAATTATGTAAGTCAGGTTAGTCCATGTTTTGTTATGTTCTGTGCATGTTTACATCAGTGTGGTCGAGTGATCTGATTGGGTATGAACGAACCTTAACCTCTGTTTTCTTTTAATTATGTATTCCCGCATATGGGGGACACGCTCGCCATTTTATAGAGATAGTTGCTTTTGCATTTACTTGCATTATAACTGCTGATAGCATACCTTAAGAGATCTCAAAAATACATCCGTCCGTGGTAAGTCATTGCTAAACGTGTTGGAATCATTTATCATGGACTTGATGCTAATTGTAATATTGATGTGACAAAGTCTTTTACACAGGCCCGGCCAATAATGGCGGCCGTTGTTGATCTAAGTTCAATAGAGATGTGATATATTACCTTTTATATATGTGTAAATATTATAATTGAACTAGGATGGGATAACCATTACATGATTATGTACTCTAATGTGTTAACTGACTGTGATAAATTGTGATAAATATTAAGGCATTCGTTATTGTAAATACTTGTTTTTATATCGATAGGCCACTTATAAAGGAATGAAAGAAAACACACACTCTAGTTTTGTATACACGACCACGATGACACAAAGATTACGAGTATTAAAGTCAACAACTCGAGTACATGCTCTAGAAAAACGAATAAGTTGAGACACATAGACCCCATAAGAAGTTGCTCGGGGACCATCCCCATTTAACATTGACAACATATTGATATCTACATTAGCGTGGACACTCATTTGGTGTATATAACTAGCTTGTGCGGGTAAAGGAATCCATTTTTGACCTCAGTTTACTTATTAGATAAAAATGCATAGCAAGATGGTTGCCAAGATGGCTGCCGTGAAATTACAATAGTTTCTCTTCTACATGTATATTAGCTCGGACATTGTTTTGTTTTTATGACCATGAACCCTTTTCTGACCTGAGTTTTCTTTTTATGGTTTTACCGTTTATTATTAAATGAAAAATATGGCCCATCTTGCCTCCTGTGCGAGAAATCATTTCCACATTGATAAATAGTTTGTTTTTTGGGTGAAAACATTAGTGTTAATCTTCCAAATGCTATATAGAAACTATAAACAACAATAAAATACCTTATTATCAGGCACAATGCAGCCAGAACACATTATGTTTCCCGCAATACATTATCCAGAATATGTTATCATAATACCAACTATGAGTGAGTACACCGTAAAACAAAGAAAATGTAATGGATGTGATGGCAGAGAGTGGATTTGAAAGGTACTGATTTATGTCTTTGAAGGCGTAATTTGCACTTTTTATTCTTTTTCTACAATAAATCAATTTCTTAACTCTGCAGGCACCACATTAAAGAAGTGTGGTACGGCTGCCAAGACTACTACCATCAATGTATGCATACTCGTAATATCACTTTTCCCTTTTAATCGTAAATCGTAAATTATAGACCATAAATGTTTTTTCCTCAAACACAGGTGTTTCTTGTTGACTGTGGTCCTTAAATGCTGCATTTTCTGATCGACTTTTATATCTGCTTTTTGGTCTTGTTTCAGTTGTGATATTTATACTGTTATTTTGAAATAAATGATCCAACTATTGTTGGCTTTGAAATAGAAAATCTCTTTAACCGGTGCTAGGGGGCGTGAGAGTTGTTGTTTCCAACATTGCCTCTCATGGACAGACTAAACAAAATAGTCGTCTGATACTGTATTCTTTTGGCTGTGTTTGTTGTTTGCAACGTATCTCCCTTATTGGTATTAATTACACATCAATTGCTTCAGTGCACCCTTTTGAACATTTATATACATGAGCTTTTTTACAGAATATTACTTCTATCATATTAGGATCTTCTAATATAAAGAACCAGTCTATAGCAAATTGTAGTAGTCATTCAAGGCGCACAAAAATCCCACAACATACAACTATTGTAATATAAATTTTAGCTGCTGTCTCTGTATCTGTATAGAGTATATACATACGGACTTTTTGGAAAGCAAAGTCTAACGTTATCTTGACATCTAGACATTGCAGAGACATTCAGACCCAGTTGCAGACTAGAATGAAATAATAGATGAGACAAATTAGCTAGTTTCTGCGTGTTACGTAATTCAATGTCTGTCATTCAATAGGAGAGTATGTTATGATGAATGTTAATAAGACATTATAACAAATGAGCTAGTTTCTGCGTGTTACGTCATTCAATGTCTGTCATTCAATAGGAGAGTATGTGATGATGAATGTTAAAAATACATTATAATTGAGATATCAGCAACCAACGTCAGTCATTTATGGAAAACAAATGAGATAAAACCCAAAGTGAATTTATCTGACCATCTTGGTAGTCATGTTAAATATAAAAATATATAAATGGGTACACTGGAGCAATTGACATGTAATTAATACTGAGAAGACAGATCATTTGGAAGCATTAGCATCATAGCTAGGACATTGTCTAATTTATTGACTGGTTTGCAGTAGTTAACCTGTAACATCAGATTGTTTGTATTGCTTGAGATCATTTCTAGCGATATGTTTAGTGATGCAGATAGGTGTCTTGATTTATACACAAGCTGTTGTCAAATAATGACATTGAGTTTGATCTTGGTTTCTGTAAAGGTAAGGACTAACTCCGGAATAGTCAGCTGAGTATATGGCTTCTGTCTCCTTTCCCACCTGCATTATTTCGTCTTGTCTGACCACCTTACAAAACATTATAGTAAGACATAACATAAAACATCAACATTTGTCATTTTGTTGGAAATGTAGATTCAACATTAGTTAACAAAGTATTGAACCGTATTACATGAAAACATTTATGATAATGACGACTGGCTTAGCCTAAGTTCGAAAGGAATGCTTTATAATTTTACTGTTTGGATATCTTTTCGTTGGTATCATATCAACAATGCCTTCTAATATGTATTTGGATATAGGCGCCATATCATGGTTAAACATACCATACAGGGGTACTCCAGCCTAACCTATTAATTCCATTATCATACAATTTATCAGTGGAGTGTCTAACAAGTTGCACTAGATTTACACATATTTTCTTACACAGTCTCAACGATGTCAGTCAAAGAACTGGTGCAATATCACGTCAAATTACGTCGTATATATGCATATGTTTCTCACAAACATCAACTTTGTTGTAAACGTTGACTATTTCCGGAGATATACTTTAAGAGTGACATTGTAATACCGTCCGGATGAGCAACAGGGTTACGTGGGTCTTGACTCGAGCGCTCAAATGGATTTAAACAATGCTGTTAACCTCCTGATCTGCAGTCAAAAGTGACCTTTAATATGATTTGTTCATTACTATTAAGCATAGATAGCAAAGTATCAAAGTAATATTTTAATCAATAATGCATATCCTGTTTAAATGATAAACAACGCAACAGTCTTAAGAATAACATTATTTAAGTATTTAACTATTTCTAAGTAACTCAGTAAATATTGTATAATATTAACATGTGATGTAGTCAGCAACCTATATATAACATACGTAAACATACTATGGTATTCAAGAGAGTCCAGGCCATGTCGACATATATGTCCCCTGCAGAAAGCACAACATTTGTGTACAATAAATATATGTATGTACAAGTATTGAGTAAATACTGATGACCTCGACTCAACAATAGTCTGATCATTTCATACAAATAAGTGCATCAATAAATAATATTTATAACAGAACACAAACGTTGAAATGATCGATATATATATAAACATAAATCAGTCACATTTCGAACATTTCAAAGCAAAAGCAATGTTTAATTTCCATAGTGAAATATGCAATGCCAAATACAAAGTATTTATGAGACAATGTTATTGTGTATATCAATGCAGATCAGCGATGGTCTGATGCACATACTGGAACATGTCTTGTTCTTTACGTTAAGCATATAAAGAATTATTTACCCTATTTTATCCTGTATTTGAGAGCTCATTGTGCTGATGCTATTGTCATTTGGTTAGGTCGGTTTACACTGTTGATTAATATTTACCATTTTCACAATCATATTCGTCTGGTCCGTCTAATGAAATATGTTCCTTCGAGGAGACTAGTGTTAGAATACGAATTCAAGTCATATTGACCATGAGGGGCCCAGTGGCCATTTTGCTACTGACCGTTCCAACGTGATATATGTATTGTCAATCATCTTATATTTGGATTGCTGCATACTTCACATTATATTAGGGGTTTCCTTGTGATCTAAAACACGTTACTAAAGTTATAAGGATAAGAACGAGGTTAGGTACACCCTAGAATCTAGTTTAAACCCTCAGCGTTCTTTTTATCCACTGATTGGTCAAAGGCGGTAGCCCTCCTGTCAGCCCTTTTATGTTTATGATTTCTTATGTTGCATTTTATTCATATTTGTAATTAATTTTAACTGTGTGGAGTTTTATGTAATGTGACTACGGCGTGTTAATCTAGTATGGTAAAAAGTTGCAGTTTTAAGCAATATAAAAATATCGAACAGGGAAAGTAGCATTCAAGGAGGACAGTCAACCACAAAACACAGAAAGAAACACGCAAACAGACAAACCAGAAGGCAAAAGTTATAACAAATGCAAACGACATCACAAACACAAAAGGGTTGAAAATAGGGCTACCGCATTGGAACGGTCAGTGGCAAAGTAGGCCACTGGGGGTTTAAACTGGTTCTAGGGTGCACCAAACCTCACACTTACCCTACTGTCATCCGATTAAAACAGGACAGTGTCAATAAAGAAATCCCCGCCTTGATCTAATCTCTAACCAACAAGGCAGCATCAATAGGCAATATAAGTAAACCACAAATATGTTCGTGTAAATATAATACAAAAACAATAGCATAGAAAGCCACAATGAAGATACTCAGTGACTTGGCAGAGCAACAAGAGAATAAACCACTAAGGGTGTCGTAGGTAGGCGTCATCATAGGGTCCACAGTGTGTCCGGTCATCGTACAATTAAAGAGGAAAGCATAGAGGCGAACTGTAAATATGTCCACCACCAAGCATGCAGTACGTTGCAAAATGATAGGGTATTAAGTTGAGCATAAACTTACTGCTACAAGTAGATACCATCGTGATTTGCAGACAGAGTGTTAAAAATGATGTTTACCCCATGCATGCATACATATATATATATTCTTTTTCCGGCCGGACAAGAGTTTTAAAGTCTAATTATATTGAAAAACGTACCCCACCATTAAGTTGATGCCTTCGAAAAGGTGTATGCAGATGAAGTATGCCTGCTTGAAATTGCACAAAAAAATGATGTTACAATAAATTGATACCACACCGACAATTGTTTTACCTGAAAAGGCTATATAACATACGTTGTTAATTATACAAAAATCATTTTCAGCAATCAACATGTTTGTTTTTTCCTAAACCAACTTAATATCACTATACTTGATTGCTAGATGTAAACGGAAAAAGAAAATCATGGTAAGTGTCTTACTGAAATCCATATTCATTCAACGAGAAAACTGCAAAACAAACTCATGCACAAATCCCTCGTGAAATCAATCCGGTATTTCAACAAGGATGTTTTTTTTACTCAGTGTTGTTGTATAACGTATATACTATTGCTTACTTAAGAATATAGTAAATGTGCATATATACGCTTGTTTCTCATCGTTAACTGTTGGCACATGCTATATAAATGTACTAACATAAGTCTGCGTATTAAAACATATACATAATGGATCTCACATAAATGCCTGTTTCATATTGAAATTATTAAACATGTTGCATACAATTGTATGACGCTAGTTTGCGCCATGCATCATATCAGTTTTATCCAACAAGTTTAATAAATGTAATACTAAATAGGAACCAATCTGTGATTCTATCTATAACTAAATGACGCGCCTCAGTAATATGTTTCTCTGAAATAATGGCCGCATTGGTGAGTTTCTCCTTAATTTGTTTTATAACACAATTGGCATGGAAAATACTAACCATTTTCTGTTCAACGAACATTCAAAAAAAGAAATAAAACCATCATTATAATTATGTTTCAATTGCATATTTGATTGTGCACGTGCATACAACTAGGCACCATGATTCGTTCGATTTAATAAGACGACTCGACTTTTTCTTGTTGTATATTTTATGAATATGTATTCAGAATATGCTTTAAATGATATGTTGTGACCAAAGTACTCGTTTACTGAATTGTATGTACAACTCCATCAATATGAACCCAATATGAATTAATATGAATGATCTAACAATAAAAAGCTCGCCAAGTCAACAAGTTTAAACCGAAAGTAGCACATGCGGCTAAATTTAACGGTTTAGCTAGGTATCTTATATCGTAAAACATACGGTATAACGTCTCAATTTGTCCCTCTACGTGTGTCAGTGACAGGGTTTATAAGGATATGAGATCTTTGAATATCTTCAAA